>JARK01001581.1:297170-310430 GCA_000688135.1 Ancylostoma ceylanicum
TTTCCCCGAATAATCTGTTACGTTAAGATGAGTATCACAAAATCATTCCTATTGTCGCGATCCTAATGCCACCAGCTCATTTTTCATAGGGTCATGCTGTAGTCTATGGACTGCACATGTAATGGTGCGTATGTTTGTACAGCTGTTTCTCCTCCTCGTCAAAAAACTAGTGCATCAATGACGAAAAACTCGATGAGAGCATGAGATCTTCCATGAAACTAGTACTTGCTGAGGTTTAATAGCTAGAATGCACGTGAAATCCTACAACAAAATCGTTTTCCAGTACCTGAGCGAGCCGACCAACACCCGTTCGTTTTGTGACGACTTTGACAGGAAACATCCAGCAAGAGTAAAAAGTAAGTGATTAGCTGGTTCATCCGGGAATCTTACAAAGATCTGTGGTTTCGAGGATCATGAGGGAGCTACCACGTATGTATGAAAACTAGCTTGCAAAAATTGACCATACTTTTCCATTTCCAGCTCATCTCTCATTTCTATTCCACTCTCATAGTTTTACCATGACACAGTTATTTATCCTGTCAATAATCTCTTACAGTACGCCGCATATCGAGTGTCACATCACGAGGTTCAGCGTCCAGCTCACGTGCAAATGTCCATATCGTTGAACATCCACGTCGTCGTAGCCAGATCTTCAACAAATTCATGGCGATGAACGATTTTTGAGCACTGGTAACTGTGAAGAAGTTGGATTGCCTGAAGAAGATGGTATAAATAAATATAAGAAAATTGAGTGAGGCGTATGAAATCGAAAGTCCGGAAAGCACAGGAATTTTGAATGCCTTCGAATAGATAGATAAAAAAAATAAATAAACAAAAACTTTGCGAGCGACCACTGTTTTCTTTTTTCACCTTCGGTTCAGTCAATCTCTCATAAAATGGGAAAATCTGTACAAACAAGATTTTATGTAAGTTGTAGCAATATGTATCTTCGGCCTCCCTAATGAAAAGTAGAATTATTCCACACTTCCTTCCACAGGATCTTCCAAAGTTTTTCCGCCAGGTGGTCATCGACACATTTCGCCTAAATATTCAGCAATTATTCAACATCTGTTATAAATTCCGTACAATGGTAACGCCTACACATAGAAAGTTACTGAAAATAAGGTCCAGAGAGTTCCAGAGAGTTTCTGAGTCCAGAGAAAAGAAAGAGCGACTCAGATGTTGCTAAGTGTGCATGACCACCCATGCAGATAGATCAAAAATATTTCCAGTATTTCCACATGTCCCCCCCCCCCCTTGTGTGGTCTACATTCTCCACCTTGCACTGACGATGATTTTCTGGGATGTCTCTTATTGCTACTTACTAGTTCATGTTATCTTCCCACATTATCTGGTCTTGGTACTCTTTACTCTTAAAAGTTAACTGATCTAATGAATAGGGCCAGTTACTGTTTTTTGCAATGAAATTTCGATAGTAAATCAAATGCGCAGAACATCGAGCTCTTCTCTATTGCAGTTTCTTTCGTTACATTTTCCGATTGCCAAAAACAATCTTTAACAGAGAAAAAACTGTTTGGAACATTCTTTCAGATGGATGTTGTCGTTCGCTTTTAGGGTAGTTGGGCTGGAATAGGAATTCTGGATTCTTACGAAGTTTCAACGCACCTTTCTGGTGATACCTTCGTAATTGTGATTAATGAATTTCGTAAACTCATATAGAGCCATAGCAAGGATCCAGAAGACTGTGATGCAGCAGCATGCTTTCACTTCCAAATCTTTCGCATATCGAATAGTCGAACATCCGTTTCTGGAAGAAATCAAAACAATATGGTTTCCAGAGCAAAACATGGCTAGAGGATGTGTACTCACGATTTGAGTGAACAGGGGTTTTATGAGGTTTTTATAATATCCGGGCTAAATGTTCCAAATGATTAGCAAGTTTTCACCACCTTTAGGACGAAACTTCGTCTCACTACATTTTCACTATCTCAGCTCATCTGATTTCATTTCTGACCCGCTATTGATCGGATCGTAACTCAGAAATCCTGCTCTACTAGAAGCTTCTGGATTTGCCCGCGGCATCAGTTCGCTAGTTATTTTGCAGCGATAAATCTGGGTGGTTACTTCTATCTAATACAATATGTATACGTAGTTGTTTCTCTTGTCTTGAGACACCTGATGGAGTGGAAACTGTTGCGCGCAGTATAATATTTGGAGAAAATTTAGTTATAATTGCGGACCAGCAACAGGTTCTTTTTAAATCTGCAGCATTTTGGTATCACAGGAAGGTCCATTTTGGTATCACAGGAATCGAAACTATACTACATAAAAACTACCAGTATGTGTGCTGCGCTGTTACCCAATTAAACACGACGATATCCAGATTAAATTGATCCGTGCTGCGATCTAATGAAGGGAGCTGGTTGATACAAGGTCTCCTTCTGTGGTTCTGCCGCTGAAATAGATCTGTTGAGAATGATTTGCAAAAAGTGGCTGGAATAAGGTAGAAAATGGTCTTCCAAGTCAACGATACAAGAATTTATTACAGGGAACGGGGCATAAGTTATTGTACAACGGTAGCTCATCTATATCTTCGCCAGAGGCCCATGTTTTATTCTGCTCTTTTTTTCTCTCGAAAGTTTCAAAATACCTCTTAGTTAGAAGGCGGTTTTCTAGAATGGTTTTTCTTTCAAGCGGCTAACCTCGAAGTAAATCTTCGGAAAAGCGGCTTCTTGTGGCAATTTCTCCTGCGAACTCGGAAAATGATGATCGGAATATGAAGCAAATTCAGCTCTAGGAAGCGAAATCTAGCACGGTCACAAACATGTTACTCAGGCTGCTACATTTCTGCCTTACCTGCTAGCAATGATGACCCTCCACATTCTCTTTCGGCAACGATCCTTTCCTGGGTGGTCCGAGGTTTACAGTTTCACATGAGTACAGTGCTAAGTAGCGAACCGAATGTAAGCGAGATATCGTTACATTGGCATCACTACTTAAAATTGTAGCTCAAGTATTCATGCGGCGCTAGTAGCCGTCACGACGGCAGTGATGAGGAAGTGTCGATGACGGTAGCCGAGGAAAAGCGGACCGCGGCCGGGCGTGAAGGTGGGCTCGGAACGAGGGAGGCGCGGCGCCGAGTGGTCTTCTCTACACACCGCACACATATCAATGACCTCTCAAGTGTGCTTCTCACCAGATAGCGTAGCCGAGTTGGTCTGAGCCGAAACGAGGATTAGCAGAGCCCGGGCAGAGGCGACGTCGGGTGCTGTGAGGCGGACGGGAACTGTACTGGAGGCAGGCGACGGCGTGGAATAGTGGGTGTCACAAATCCGCTGCAGAAAAAAAACTGCGGAATGTTTCATCACAGGATTATGAGCAGCACAAATTTTTTCGCATAAGAAGATTATTGTGCTGTAACTGCTTGTTACGACATTCCAACAATGCTCATTATCCACGAAATCGAGGTGTTGCCATAAGTGCGACATCCACCCAAAATCAATGTAAAGTTATTGAGGAGATCATTAGTTGCTAATTTTCCTTGAAATCTATTTAAAACCAATTCGATGGCAGTTGATAAGATGTGACAATTATTGAGATCTAATTTTTAGTGACGACACCTCACTTTTTGGTTCAATTTCCAGATTTTAATATTCGTTTTCCCTTTTCCATCCAAGGAGGGGAACGAAGTAGAGTTCTCTAGGATTTTATTTATTTATTCTCCTTTCCTCCTCTTCACCAAAGTTTTTTTTTCACTTATGCTTTCCTTAGCCCAAAAATGTGTGAAAACTCCACTTCTAGCCGTCTGTAGAAAAGTGCTCGCATCTGACAGTCTACAGAGAGATAGTATATACCCCATAGTAGTACTGTATCCACGACAAGGAAATCTAAAGCGTCTTATTAGGACAATACGAGCGTTTTTTCTTCCTAAATTGACGTCAAATCGTCTAGGAAGCTAAGTAGGACAATTAGATGATGAACATCCACTCTAATTAAGTTGACGTTATCACGATTAACACCCATGTTCAAAGCCTCAATGCTTCATTACGAAAATAATATAATTACAAATTTCTGGATTTTTTCCCAGTCAATGACATCATGTGAGGTTTAGTGATTCAACTGTCACAAGAGAGTCAAAACTTGTGTACATAGAGTGAAAAGCAATTTATCAAGAATATCAAGAATATCTTCTCTTCTGCTAGACAACATTACAAAGCCCTTCAGAAACGCTGCACGTGTAGGATCCTGGACATCCGGCGTCGCTTGTGCATGGATTTCCAATAGTGTAGATCAACTGGTTCATGTAGTTTCCGCTGGAATTGGGAGGACACAGGTTGAACCGCATAGTTCTTAGAGAAAATAGGAAGGAGAAGGGATGCTTACGCTGGACCGTACTGGCAGACGGAATAGGTGAAGGTTGGGCAATGTTGAACGGAACAGCCGAGCTTGTAGGTGCGATCCCAGGCCATCTGGAAGAAAGCATTCAAGTGAGGGCCGTTGGGCTTTGGTTCAACGTCTCGGATCAATTGTGCTTTCATATTCTGTTCCACAATGTGCTGGGTAATGACAAGACCAAATATAAGAATGTATTCGAACTCGAACATTCGATTTCGAATAAGTACGTTTTTCAGAAAAAAAAAGAGGAGAGTAACAATCTCCATGTTTCTTGTTCTCCAAACCTGGGCATACTTGTTTGTAGTATTTGATGTAGTTCTGGAGAGTAGATAAAGAGGGCTACGAGGAATTCTCTCTAACAAAATTGGGACTTCTTGAGCTCAATTTCTGGATGACTCCTCAAATTATTTAAATTTTCATATATTTTTCATATTTTTCATATTTTCGTTTTCATATATTAGTGATTACGACTCTTGCCACACCTTCATCCACATATTAATCAGATGGAAACTACAATTGAAATAGTTTCTTTCTATTGCATGAGTAATTTGTAATGTCAGATAAACTTCCATACTAAATCCCTAAATCCTTGAAAAGTGATCTAAAGTCTCCACTAGCCTGGGTGTAGTGTCCAATCTGTTTTCCAGGCCTATCCCACAACGCCTGAGTGAGGTTGTTCTCCGGTCCAACACCATAGTCTTTCAGTTCATTCCACCAAAGTTGCGAGGACTAAACTGAGGGCTGATCGCAACATCATTCCGGCCAAATTTACGACATCATGTACCTCAGCAGCTGTCGCGACCCTGTCAACGTTCAGCGCGGTGGTCTTGTAGAGATTTTCGCCCAATCCTGGCCGATCTGCTGACGTGGAGTGTTGATAAACGCATTTCTGGCTATGCTTGATGGCTGACGCCTCCACAGCACAGTCGTACACCTGTGAAGAACTGCATTACTGCTTGAAACCAGCAGTAGCTGCGTATAACTAGTAAAATTCTAAATTAGTTCACCATTTTGAGCATTTGTGACGCTTTTGGAGCATTTCCACCTAGCGCGTCGGGCTCGAGACCGTTGGCTGCACGAGATCTAAAAGGGATGGAAGCCTTATCAGCTGTATTCAAAGCAAAACTATGCAGTATAGTACTGAGATCCAGACCTCAAATAGTTGTGCATATCCAGGAACTTCTTTCGGGAGGCATCCGTCATGTTCGCATTCGAAGGACACAAAGTATTCGCTCCTGTGTCTAAAAATATCAGAGATCATAACCCGGTGAAAAAAATATGGGTGGCCCTATTATTACAGGATGATTCCTCACCAGCAGTCTCTGCTCAGGTCATGAGAGAAAATGCGAGAAAAGTGGCCGGAAGAAGCCAAACTTACCAAGGAATTGAGAATTTTCCACAGGGCGGAATTTTTTCCCGGATTTTTAAAAGCACACGATTTCGACTATGCTCAAGGGGAGGGGGTCGCCCTAGGAACCATTGGAATTTCGCAGATTGTATAGTTTACTAGGATTTTCTCTGAACCGGCCGGTGTATAATAACAAACGTTTGTGGATCAACGACATCCCGAGAAGGGCACGTCTAAAACTACATCAATTCTATTACATTGTTTATTCATTTTAGTTTCATTTCTCAACTTATCAGTCTTCAAAACACTGCCTTCCAACTGCCTATACTACAGCCTCAGTATTTCTCTCTTAGAGGCAAAATATTCAGTTTCCAGCGGGAAAAAGCGGTTTGAATGCGCGTTCGCCTGCAAAGGTATTATCCTTTCAAAAAAATGGTTGGATGGGTTTCGCACGAGAGAGCAAATCCGCTCATTAAATCGTACCTGCTGTGAAACTTGTGTTAATGCTCAATATACTTGATACTCGCGTTTACTGCCAAAAAATTGGGTAAGCTGTAAAATAAGGGCACTACCTCCTTGCTCAAGCTCCTTCACGCAAAGTCCTCCTGAACAAGACGATCCAGGATAAGTGGTGCAGTCTCCTGCGGATGTGCAAGCTGTGCCGTTCTCCCACATCACACCGTTCGTGTAGTAGCCACTGATGATCAAAGAATTTCACAGATAAACTATTTTTGAGAGTAATATAGTAAAGTGATTTACATTTTGTTGTAAAGACATGTTACTGTAAGCTGGTTCGTAGCCGCGCAGACCTTGTAAGCACATCCGATTCCTGTCATTTTTCCGTGGACCATCTGAGAAATCAGCAGTTATATGTTGTTGGGATCGAATAGCATTTCAGATGCATACAGGGTGCGGCAAAAGTCTTTGGACAAGCATATTCGATTTTCAAAAAATTAGGAAGAAAAAATTGGAAGAGCTGATAGTTGCTGTGTGTTAGCGGCCCACTTGTTAACATAAACAATATTTTTGACATATTATATTCCCTGTACATTCTAATTTATATTCATAAATATTCGATTCGGAATGAGTCAAAATTCCGAATATTCAAACGAAAGACAACCCCACATACATACAGTCCGTTGTGAAAGGAAAGATGAGTTCTGTTAATTTCTTCCGTTCCTTCAATTCCTCTCAAATATCCGGACGGTCAAACTAATTTCTAAGATATTAATTGAATTAACTGATTTAGATGTCTTTACTTAGTTCTAGCACGTACATATGTGATTGACTTCTAATACTATGTGTACTGATTTTAATCTTCTCACCAAAAACGCCCCAGTACAGTGAATACAGTGAATGTGGAAAGATTTCTGGAGGCTTCAATACATATTCTTTCCCAAGTCTTTCTGCAGGTCTTTTCAGGAACTCTCCCAGCAGCTGATTAATTGTCGGAGCAACAAAAAAGAGCGAATTCGGCGAAAATCTTCAGATTCCACAGCTGCGACTGTATATGAACGAGATTCAGGAAACCTAATGGACACCTGGGGCATTTTGCTGAAAGTGTCATCCGATCATGTCTGTAATATTCCTGAAATCTAGGATATTAGTGTAGCCTAGACAGATATTCTCTCAAAACAGGGTAAGAGGACAATCATTTGAAAGAAAAAAACTTCTGAGTAAGCACTAGGCATGGAGAAAGGTGTGAAAGCACTCACATTAGCAAATGAATAAAGGTTTGTATCCACATATTTATTGTCCGGATCATTGCTTCCAAACTGTCGCACGGTACTCCACCATTTTGTAAGAGCCGATGCAACTCCAGTCAATGGATTCGCAAACGTACCGGTATATCTGAAGTCCAGTAAGTGTAACCTTAGGATCATACGGCACGGTTTTTAGAAGAACCATGTACCTTATGATATTCTGTGAATATCCACTGAATGATCCCAAAGACGATGGGCAATTGGCGATGTAGTCTTGAGCCTGCTGCTCGAGAGCGCAGTCCCATTGCTGAATGAGAGAAATTCTCTCTGGGGAAAGGACGCAATAAATGGCGTTACCTTTGGGGAAAAACTTACCATTTTGTACATATTCTTTGCGGGACCCAGCAGCCCGCATTTATTTGGCTCCGCTCCCTGAGCAACACTTAGTCGTGCTTCATTATGAGTATTAAGGAACATTAGTCGAGCAGCATCGGTGATTTCAGTGTTGGTACAGCCGAACGCTAAAGTTTAGGATTAGGAGGTGCTTCGTTCTTTCTGATAAACTTAGAAACACTTATCAATACCTTAAAAAAAGAAAATTGTACGGTCAAGACTTGCCTTGTCGTTTCCTTCGAACTCCTGCAGAGGCAATGGTGAAGGTTGCCAACTGCAAAAATACTGGTAAAATACAAAGGTCTGGTTTTTAAAAGGAGTTGACTAGTTGTTTCATCCTTTCTAAGACTCAGGAGGTACGGATTATATTGCGAGTAAGCCTCTTAATATGTTAATATTCTCAGGTAGTTCTGCAAAAACTCGATTAACATAAATTCCCATTAAAATGCATAATTTTTCTTATTTTGCCTACTCTTATTCCTATCTGCATCATCATCTTACTTTTTACTACTTACTCACCTATTTATTTATGTTCTATTACATCATCCTTACACACAAACATATTTCTTGAATAATTGAATGTTTCAAGTGGTGATTACTCGAAAGTTCTATGAATGTTCTGACAAAATGTCGCCCACATTTCTTACTTCCATAACTTCTCATTGAATGTGCTAAAGTTACGAACCAGGAAGAACGCGGCTGAGTACGGTAGCATCCAGGAAGCTCACACGTTTGTGCGGTGCTGAGTGGCCGGCGGCAGACTTTATCCGGAATAGCGACGTCGCCGCTTTTTTAATCAGCTGCCATTCCGTGCACAGGCCAAAAAATGAGAACACAACGGCTGCTCGTTGAACTCCAACACCACGTTCTTGCACGAGAGTTCAACAATTTCGTGCAGCTGTGAAGTTCAATTACAATGTTCGAACATCGCTTCGTGGATCAGAGAGCATCACGAGGTAGTATTGAAAGCACGGGATGAAAGTGCTTGTTAAATTCAGGATACTGTAGCAGTAGTCCATTTCAAAAATCGTGCTCATCTGATATGACCGAAGTTTAGAGGCCAAAATTACTGTCTTAGCTTTCTAGCATCTTTCCCGAAGATATGGAGGGACTTCGGAAGTACTTTTCATACCGTCGCGAGACCGACTTGAGCTCCTCACTTGGAGCATTCTCTCACTCCATCTCTCGTTCAGCCTCTGGATGCATCATTGAGGTTACCCAGGGTAAACGTTTTGACGCCTGTGCTAACAGTGGGAAAATTTAAATGGAATCCGAAACATTTACCCTGGGTAATCTCAGTGATGCGTTCGACTGCAGGTTCCGCCGCGATTCTGCAGCCGCGGAATCCGCCTTGTTTCCAAAAGGATTGCACATAAGTATTAACCAAGACAACCAATGTAATAGTGATTATCGCTATGTAACAATTACCGATTTTGAATAACTAGTTAATGTCAGTTATTCTAACACAAGTTTGACTTCGATCCAAGACTGCCAAGAACTAGTTTCTTAGTATTATTAGCATGCAGCTAAGCAATGGTTTCCGTAATGACACTCAGAGCGTAAAAAAATACGATTTTTGGAGAAGTATGTACTATTACTACATCAGTGCAGGGATGAAAGGAAGTGTTGAAAAAAATCAGAGGACGGAAATAAGGGGTTTCCAGACTTTGAGTAATAAGGAGGTCCATAAGTGATCAATTCGGCATGAGTCCATGAATTTACTGCAAACTCTCCGAAAACTGGAACCTACAAGCCTGGAAGGAGTTTGAGCTCAAAAAATCGTGAGAAGAGAGGGTGAAGGAGGGTGTCAGCTCAACATCGCATCTGGCAGGTCCTCCTCCAGCTAGCTGCTCACTCTTCTGCCCGGGCTGGATGAATTGCGTCGAACTGAGGAGAGCTTCTTTTCTGGATTATGTCGTTGATATTTGAAATTGAACCAGTTTCAGGCGTTCAAGACTCTCTTATCCATGCAATAGTGTGCTGCTAACGACCTATATGTTCCATAAGAAATATGAACAATCACAGGGACATGCTCTGGTTTATGAGCAAAAGACGTGCTTTTCACGTAAATCCAATGCTTCTTACGTTTCTTTTTCCATGATCTGCTAGTTCCATAGGTGTAAGCAAAGGCGTTCAATAGTAAATAGGTATTCTGGTACTATAGGTAAGCAATTAGCTACGTGAAACGTGGCTGGGGTAGGGAAATGAGCCTCCCTTTCTGCTTCTTCCTGCCATTTTTCTACGGTTGTTCTATGTTAATTTGTAAGAAGGTAATTGCACAGTGCAGTTAGAACATTTTGTATCTGTTAAAATTGTAAGTAAAATTATTAGGAACACGGTTCCTGTGTAGAACTTTCTTTAATCCATTGATAAATAAACACATAAATAAATAATCAGAAAAATATTAAAAATTATGTTTCAAAGCCCATAGTCCGCCAACTTCCGCCCATCCAATCCTTGGCCCAGTGCTGATCTTTGAAGCCTTCGCTTAGCTCTCCGGAAGTTCTACTCTTGCATATTTCGACACAAAGGGATGAGCTTGCAAATGGGCTTTCTGGTAGTAACGGATCATGGATCAGTGCGATTTGATTTCTGTATTCGTAGCTGTTACGCACGCGCGCGTACACGCATTCCACAGCTGCATTCCCTATAAAACATGTCTGGACTATGCAGCTGACCTCGCACCGCAGTACACACACGCACTTCCTGGTTTTTGATTCTTCGGGTACAAGACTGTAGGTAGGTTGGATGATTAGTTGCGAAAAATCGGTTTTTTCTTCTAGGGGTAAAACCAGAAGTCGTTGTGTCGCTTACTGTGCAGTAAGGCAATGAACTTTCACAAGACGTAGAAACTCTTGGGATTAGGGTAAAGGAGGAATAGGCCGGAAATTCGATTCCCGTCAAGGATCTCCTTGTCTAAAAATGTGTCGTTCATACTTCTTCTCAACCCACAGAAAATCAGGATTTTTTGCAGAAGCTACGGAGACGTGTGGTCCTATCCATGTTTTTTTTTCAGCATGTACCGCCAAAGTGTTCTTTTCTTCGCTCTCTCCCTTGCTGTGGAAGCTGCTGGCCCATCGTGGGGAGCCTGGGGTGAATGGGGAGCCGCATGCACTGTTAGTTAACCTCTGGCCATCCTGGACCTTTCTGTAATCACATCATAAGCGTGAAATATTCAAGGCATGCACAGGAGCTGTGTCGCGAGGCCGCACAAGAGTATGTATTCCCGGCGACGATTCCAGTTGGTGCAGGTACATGCGATCCTATTTTCATTGATCACTGTTATCCAGAAAAATCCCTCTAGCCCTCATTTGCAGTGGTTCCCGCTTGGAACAAGAGATGTGCCTGGACTGTACTGCTCAGTGGTCGGAGTGGACAGTTGGAACTGTTTGTTCCGATGACTGCGGATTCTGTGGGAAATTCAACAGAACTCGCGAGTGCACGAACGCTGCTGGATGTCCGGCTCCTACTTGCGTGTCCGTAATCCTTCTTGCAGAACTTGTAGAATTCTTATATGCATAGTGTTGTTTTTAATTCCAGTGGAGACAGCAGCGACCAGAACACGCCACCTTGTGATACTGGAAATGTCTGTACCTTCCCTAAACCCTCGTGTTGCTCAGGAACAAAGGTAAGGATTTCATGGATGATTTCCTGTTTTCCTTTGTGTTGCACGGCCACCAGTTGGCAAAATTGTTGAGATAATTACATAGCTTGAGGAGTTTGGTTATCCAGAAAAGTTCTGCTTAAGGCTGTTGACGTGGACGCTAAACGATTTTACTGCAAAACAGCCTGAAGAAGATGGAACCACCGATATGTTAACATTTGTAACTTGTAAACAGGATCCTATTAATGAAATGAATTCAATTTAATTCCAACGATCTTTTCATTCAATCATTCATACACAATAATTGTAGTACTGCTCAAGTTTAACGAGTGCCGGAGAAATGTCCAGAATAATGAAATATGGAACAATATGCCATGCCAATATCAAAATAAATATGCCAAAAAATTGAAATATTTCTCAGTGTCAGCCTCATACAAACATTTATTTTCTATTTTGATTTGTGTGATTGACTAAGGAACAAAACAGAAATAATTCAGTGAGGTCATTCATCTAAATAGTTTTAAGATGGAAATACCAGTTTATTGTACCAGTTAATTCATCCTAGGTGAACACAAACGTAGCTACAATCCAGAACGAAATCAGTTATCCCCTGTAGAATGAGCTCTGCAGCAACCATTCTGGATGTGTCAGCTCGGTGATTCTCTTTCCGCTGTAGAGCTCGACCGTTGGCATCTCACTGTAGCTCGTTGCGTCGAATTCAATCGGATTGTGACTACGATAGCGGATTTCCTGGAAGTTGCCGAAGCTGATTTAGGAAAAATAGAGAGTCACAGATCCAGAAATGAAATGCGAACCTTCAAAATACACATGAAGGCAGCCGGCTCAACACTTAGGCTCAATTTATGGACAATAAGCTCAGGCCTTGTGATGATGTCCGGAACGTCAAGGACTCCAAACACACAGGACCAACTCTTGATCTGTCCTAAATGAGGATTTGGAGTCGATGTGGTTCAGGAGTAGTCTCTGGCACAAACCTCCGCAGACTTTCTGCCATTCCCATACTTGATATCGCCCTATGTACGTGGTCCCTACAGAGCTGGTCGTTTTCTCCCACGGTGGATTCATGTTCATGTGTTTGCGTAGCCAGATAATGTCACGTGCTCGATATGATCCGGGAACTCGGAGCACTGAAAAACGAATCCTGGGTAAAGGACAGGACTGGTAGAGGACAGAACTGTCCTAAAGAAAAGTAAGGAATGTTGAAACGTCACTTCTGACTGACAAGTGACCATTTTTAACCGGAAGAAGGTAAGAATGTACGAGGTGAGCTGCGACATCCATTAATTATGGATAGCGATCACCCAAGCCTGGGTTTCTTTACACTGCACGGAACGAAGAGTTGAAGAGGTTTGCGACCAAGATAACGGAAACAATTAGCCAGAAAACAGGGAACGACCCTATTTTATTGCTCGAGCTGTATTGAAAGGCAACATCCATGACTCCCATCATGTGTTGCTGAAATTGTCCGTTGAAAAAACGGATTTTGTGGATTCCTGGACACCCGCACACAGCCGGAAACATGTCCAGGACGGCTGAAAAGACCGTGAGACCTACCCTGAATAAATAAATGAAAGTATAAATGAATGACTATCAGAATGAATTGGTGCCAGGAAGAAGGAAACTAAAAGAAGGAAACTGGCTGAGACACGGTTGGCCATCCTTGCACGAACTCAGCCTGCACCTTTCACAATGAATACGAATGAAGACACTCGATTCATGTTCTGTTGAGTACCAGAAGAAAAGGCGAGTAAAATGTGTGGTATCCTAGACGCCTTGAATCGTCCAAAGGGATCCACTCTCTCAATGAGCTCACGCACCCCCCCCCCCCCTTCTTT
>JARK01001581.1:310549-326963 GCA_000688135.1 Ancylostoma ceylanicum
CCCCCCCTTCTTTTGCAGTATCTAATGAGTGGTCTGGCGTCTATAAAATCCCCTCAAAATAATTCCCTTCTCTAGGTCACTTAGGAGGATAATTCCAAAGAGAAACTTAATTTAGCCATTACATGGAGCATTGCCAGCAATCGACGTCCAGAATGACTCATCCGGAATCCAGGTGTGGCTGAGATATCGCAACAGCCTTTTCACTTTCTGACTTCGGACGATGTAATTGGCGGCAGCTCGAGGCATAGAGACTGACATTGCTGATTTGAACAAAGGAACAGGAGGATGGATACCCTGTAAGAGGATATGAGCACTGGGAGCTGGTAAAAAGTAAAAATTTCACTCCAAATTCTTTTAAGAAGAAGTGTGGCATGTAAAACGACTATCACTACATTTTCCAAGTGGAGGCTTCGCTCACCTCCATTGTTCGATAACGATCCATTTCGTATTCCTCAATGTCAGAGTTGATCGATCCATTCAATGCTTTCATTATGCGAACCATTTCAAGATTTGTTCGCAGTGGAAGATCCGAACCAGATAAGTACTGCGAAGAAGTGAAAACAGATTAGTAACAATCGAATGTCCATATTGTTGCTTCACTAATTCGCTTTCGGACTGGAACGAGTACCTGGTAGTACTTCCAGTCGTGTTTGAGATGAGCAAGGTATTTGAAGCAGTTATATACATTGTCGAGGATTCCGTAAGTTCCCCACTGCGAGCGTTTCCCTATCTGAAAGAAACTTATTGAGGTCTGTCGACAGCACTCGTAAGGGATACAAAAAATGTTACTGCATTGTCACTGATGTGCTGACATTGCAATCATCTCAAAATTCTTTGTCTTTTACCTCGACCTCACAGAACTCAAAAACATCGCTGGGGGATCCCTGCATGCTACCATCAACCTTCTGGTCATTAGTAGTGGTAGTCACATTAGTACATGGAATACGGTCAGCTACAATGGTTCCGCTCCGTCAATGCTTAATTTCTGGATCGAAGAGACTCCGAAACGGGGTTTAAAGGCAGCACCAACGATAATTCTCAAGGCCGATATATTAAATGTTTCTGAGAATCGATAACAGTCTCAGTGATCCTACACAAGTTGGATCGCTAAAGGCATCTGCATTGTCAAGATAAAATGGACTAGGCAAAGTATTCGGACCAGATTGGCATGATACGGATCGGCTGTTTTCGCCTCTGATCACACAGTTTTCCTGTTCTTTTTTTTACATTATTTCTTTTCTACCCTTCACTCTATGGTTTTGTCTTCTTCTCCTTAGACAATTCCATGTGGCATAGATTCTCCAATTTTTCAATTTCTGTTTGTTTCTACTCTAGCAGGCTCAAAAACATGAAAATTCCCAAATCCATCAAGAAAATGCGTGAAGAAAAAGGCACCACTATCGACTTTTTTGCCACACCCGATCCGCGCAACTCGACCACTCTGATCTAAAGCAGTAAAATAGAAACTTTTAGAACCCTTCTTCCCATGAATTCTGGCAGAAATGGCTAATACATCCGTGCTCGTCGAAGTCGCAAACCTAAGCTTACGTTAACATCTTGATGCCGAAAAAAACTATAAAAATTTTCGTGAGTGCCGCTTTTGAATAGCAAGTGGATTTCTCCCTCTCTGAAGGCAGAAGCCAGGGGAATTTAGGCTTCTACGATGAGGCGAAACCCGAGAAACATTCTAGTAGGACGTAGCAGATGCGATCGCATTAGGGTCAAAACAGAAGAAGGGATGGATGGCTTACAAAAAATGGTTTTCTTTCTACACTCGAGAATTCGCGTTTGTTTTCTGTTTTGAAAAACCTTTCCTGACTAGCAGAGAAATAGAGTTCCGAACACTGAGTCCCAAACAGAAAGAGGCAACTTTGGATCTCTAATGGACTCGAATGTGAAAATGGGCAACGTTTCATTGTGTCGCTCAACCAATGAGCCTTCCAGGGTTAGGATTCATAAACGAATACCGGGCCAAACTTCGTTTGCAAACCAACTTTGATTTCTCCTAACATTATAAAGTCTATAGGATAACCAATCACACTACTCATCGTTGGCTTGTTGGGTTACCTTGTCATGAATTCCAGCCCAGGCAGTTACGTACTCACAATTATGTCTCATAATTAGAACGGTATGCATCGTCAGTGTCCAAATCTTTGCAAGAAATCGACCACAAATCAAAAGTTCTGCGCGACAGAGAACCCGGGCTATCAGATTTTCTGTGGATCGCTGTAAGATTGAGTTATTAGAGCAACCCAGAACACGGCCAGCTCAAGTTCCAATAGTTTCTTACACGTGAATAATCTCGAAAATAAACTCATTATTCAGCGCTATCGTGGCTGAAAACTCAGAAGGAAGTCTCATCTCACTCACAAATGTGGAAATGTTTTTAAAGCATTTCGGCAGGGCCATAATGACATTCTTGAAAGGCCTGCTTGCTGTTCCGTCGATTGTGATACAGTATGCATTTTGAGGATGATAAAAGAGGCTGAGCTCCAGAAGAACCTGGAATTACGTTGGTCACATGAAGACATGAGGTAGGAAACGAGCGAAAAATATTAAAAGAAAATGAAGGAGGCCAGCATGAAAGGTTAAAGCAGCCCACCTGAACGAGATCTTTATACATTACAAACCCGAACGCTAGCGGGAATTTCTCCTCTTCCTCGGATAGAGGTTTCTTTTCGAAGTAAAAGTACTTGTTGATGGTCTCGCACCTAAAGGCATCATCGAAAGCATTTTCTCAGAATAGAGATATTTAATAACTCACACATTTTTTGACTTGTAGATTTCCTTCTCGAAGCGCTTGAAATCGTATTTCCATTCACGATATTTTACAATTTCTATGGTGTTATTGATGACAGGATCGCAGTTAATGTTCACCGCTTCTATGTAATTTGTGGGCATTTCACTGTAAAAGCGAGGTAATTGCAGATAAAATACAAATATTTTAAGGTAGTTTGGAACAAATGCTCCGATTTTGGCATCTATGTCACACCTACGAGTGTTTGCGAGTACCAGTAATCTCATTAATAGATACTCCTTTGAAAATAGCTTTTGCTCGAGTGTCGGAACAATTTTCAATGCGTAAATTTCTGGATCTTTCAAATGGCCTATCTTCAAGGGACATGAAAGTCTAAAATCCTGTGGCATTTCAAGTGAATCATAGTGCAAGATTAGAGGTAGCTGCTCTTAGTGTAATATCGGCTCACACCTCTATGGCTGTTTCCTTTCTTTCCAAAACCAAAAAAAATTGTAAAACTAATGTATAAAGCTCAAAGCACTGAAAAATTCTTACTTTCTGTCGCTGTAAGGCGGTCCAAGGCACATATTCCTTATAAAAAGTATTGTAAAAATATAAACTATAATATGGATCCGTTTTCGTGTCCGGAATAGCTGTAGAATTGAACGGAGGCGAGCCATGCGAGTCGCTGAGATCGCATCGACGAAGTTGTGAACGTTCGAGTGACACGTTTTCTATGCTGTTCATAGTTGATTTTATCGAAATCCATGCTAATTACAGATGGAACTGTCTCCGAATAACGACCCTACACATCCGACCAGGTCATTTTGTAGCAATAAAACTCAGCAGAGGTGATTCTTTGACTGTTTACCTGTTTCCTGAATAGCGGAAGGATTTAGAAGTAAACCAAGATTCCATAAAAGCCTTTTATTCAATCTAGTGGGAAATTCTTACAAATTCAAGGCAAGTGGTTGATAAAACAAAGTAAATTCGAAGGAAGGTAATCCAATCCTGGATCTTGTACAATCAGTGGACGCAGTCTTTTTCCGTTGGTAGCGAAGTTACTTCAATTTGAGTGAAATTCACTGGATGTGGCGTGTTGACCGTTTTGGCGGAATCCAGGAAGAAGCGGGACTTGAGGAGACATTTCTAGGAAGGAATCAACTATAAGACTTGAAAAAAAGAAGTAAGAACAACTCAAACTAAATAAAGGAGTGGAAGATGTTTTTGAACGAACCCCGTAGTCAATATTCATATCGCAAGTGTGGTAAAAATTGATGACTGGGTCGATGTCATCACGCATGTCCGTAGCAGTACCATTCACGAAAAAGCATCCTTCACTGTCCGTCGTAGCTTTTCCCATGAAGGCATCTATGAAATCTGAAAAAATAAGAAATAGAAATGGCTGCTCAGTGATAGGATTGAATAACATTGTTGTTAAGAGCTGGATTAAACAAATATTTTGCAGTTTTTGTAGAAGCTATCTTCTTTGCTACCCTTGACATGGTTTTTGAGTGGTGCTAACTTGCGGAACGACCGCAATTGTAAAGGAACTAGTACTGTCAATTTGACTTCACTCCATATCAAAAAAGTGGGATTGTCCTTGAAAATGCAGCGAAAATGTTCCAGTTTGGAGGTTCAGAGAATCACGGATAGTAAAAGTGGCTTAAAATTTCTTGGAAGAGTAATAGCAACATGTTCCTCTCACTTTTCGCCTGATAGCCGCAGGATAACCGCGACAAAAATTCAAATGTGCTTCTGCAAAGATCCAGAAGAAAAGCAGAAGATAGGCAGGAACACTGAACAGAACCAGAAAGACAGCAGCAGATTGCGAAATTTATGTAACAGGTTATGCAAGAGAGATTAAGAACCACAAGACAGTGCTTAATAGAGAAAGATCGCAGGTCACTGGTTCTTCCGGCATTCTACTGCTCTTGTTCTGCACTTCTGTCCAAAGAGAAAAAATCCAACTTACTATCAACGTCGTACATCTTCACAGTAACGTTTTTCAGTGCTCTTCCTTTGCAGTACACGCATCCATTGACATTTACTGTTCCTTCTCCAGCATCCGTAGTACGAAAAGTGATAAGTATTCCAGCCAGCAGGATAGTGAAAAACATTCTGGAATTAAAGAAGGCGTACACAGCGAGAAAGCTCGTGGATAAGTGCAGTTGAAATCCCTTTTAAAAGCCATGGTATTTCAGCCATGGTATTTTGGTCCAAAACTGTGTTTTGGGTGATTTTTGGGATTCGCTATCCTTAGAAGCAGAAGTCATGTAGTTAGTTATTAATTAGGCGAAGTAGATGGAGCCGAAACATCTACAAGTTCTTTGGAGAAACTTCCTCATTGAAAAGGGTAACTTCTAACTTAGGAGTAGTCGTAATGAGCAACAGTAAGCTAAGAAGTGACTTTTCTAAATGGAACTTTGAGATAGAGCCGATTTTTTTTGATGGATACTATTACGTTGTCCCAGAAATAACGGCCGTTTTTGAAATCAACAATACGCAGAGTTTGTGGTGAAGTTTTAGAATTTAGATAACGCAAGTGTTAGGTTTATATTAGGCTCCGAAACGCTCTACACTTTGTCTATATGTATGACTTCTAACCTGGTGAAGTTACGTATGACCTATGAAGGCTTCGCTACTGGGTTACAGCCGTTATTTTTTGGGACAACCTACTAGTTACATTCTGTTTTCGCTTGAGACAGTAGCTTGGTTTTTTGTAAGTCTCGAAAACGAGAAAATGGGTTGTTGAATGGATAAATAACTGAACAAATAAACAAGTAGATATTCATATAGAGAACTGTTTAGTCAGGCATAATAACGAACAAGAATTCTCCTGAAAGGTATAACTATGCGCAGATGCCCGCATGATTGTTCCGTTCGATGCCAACACATACGCATGTAGACAATATGAACCAATCGTCCTCATGATCCACAACCATTCGGTGACATAGAACAGGTCGGATTTATGCGATCAACCACGGTAACGACCAATTTCCGCCATACACTCCTTGTTTTTCCTCTGATTTGTGCTTCATAACTAAACGAAATCGTCTGCCGATCTTTTTGCACTCCATGGTTTGTGTAGTGGTGGTTCACGGCTCATATATTATTTTGTGTCATTTATTACTAAGTCTTTAGAGGTATTGTCACATCATCTGCAGAGATACTGTGCAATATCACTGCAATATTCTGTTATTTTATGAAAAGTGATACATAACATATTTTAAAAAGGCTTGTGCATCCTTGTCTTGTGTATCCTTGTCAAGCTGATAAGATCGCGGGAGGCGTATTAAGCAGCGAATCCCGGACACTACGGGAATGGCCCTTGAACTTCGGATCTCCACTGGACACGAACCATCGTGTGCCCGACTGATAGTCAGACGCCCTACCGATTGAGCCATCAGGACATGTTATCGCCGGAGGCACCGTAAAAGATTTGCGAGAGTTCTTCTGTGAAATTCCTGGAGATGCAAAAATCTCCGGCGGTTATGGGCCGAACTTGCGACCATAGGCGGCTGCTTTACCACTGAGCCATACACACGGATGTTTTTTTTTTCTGGATGTGTCCCCAGAAAACGTGAGAAAAACCCAGGAACCATCGATGTTTCGTTTAACAGGCACCGAATTTCAATAATAATCCAATCTGTCCCCATAGAATGAGTTTATTTTCATGGATAAAAAGGGAATGGATTAGAAATTCTACTAGAACTTGAATGTCCTTTCACGTAAGCAATGTGCTGGCAAAGTTTCTTAAAGAATACCACCAATTATAAAACACAAGAAGGATTGAATCCTTAAAAATCTTTTGTATATACCAAAGTGAGTCTGTGGGGTCATAGCCATTCCTCCTTTTTGACTCCACTGAGCCCAGCAAAAATCTCGGGTATATCAAAAAAGTATTGGGTTTAGCTCGGGTGAACGTGGTGGCACCCAACATAAACTGGTTGTCATAGGGAGTATAAGGTAGAGTAATAGTAAACCTATATAAGCATTCAGACAGATTTCTTTGCCTCTTCTTTTCTAACCTCAATATACACGTGCATTTCTCAAGGAACAGTTTGACAGGTGAGAATTTGACGAATTCACAGCAAACCCCAATGGTGGCCCCTATCCATGTCGTGAAGGCATGCGTAATGTTTATTCTGGAAAAATAAATAAATAATTATATCGATTACGACGAAATTAAAGCTTGTGTTTCCTGCGAAACCATCACACTAACTGATCCACAATAAAATTAAGCAACAAATCTATACAATCGAGATCTGAAAACTATAACAATAAATAGCAGGTAAGTGCAGTTTGTATTGAAAAATAAAAAACGTTCTTCAGTGAATGAGAACAGCTGCTCAGGATGGATATCATAACAGCAGCATCAAGTGAAAATCTTTGCTTAGAAATCTCAGGGATTACGGACTGTATTGTCCTTATATTTCATGAGAAAAGCAACTCGCCTAAGTGTTATTAAATGACATCACTACCGTGTTTCATACAAGAACGAAATTACCTAAATCGAATTTCCTACTGCTATTACTAAAATACGAACAACCTCTTCTTTGATATTTGAGGCGAAAGTACATATTTGTTAATTACTGCAGTTTGCCAGATTTGCGGCCAATTTGCCTTGGTTTCTGACGGATGAAGTGTCTTTCCTTAGTATCCTCAGTAGCCATATCCATCCGTGCCGACGAATGGATTAGGATTGGTCGGCGGCATCGTAGGAGGCGCTCCCGCCTGGTAGGAAGTGTTTGATACTCCAACAGCACCGATCCCTGGATTAAACATGTTTACATTGATAAATCTTCTCATAGTAGATGCGTAGAGGTGTTGGAGTCACCATCAGAGCTGCCTCCGTAGCCATATCCGTCCTGCACCTCCCCATCGATACCGCTAAATTCATTGTCGAAGTTTGTACCTAGTGCTGTTATGGCCCCTTCTTCGTATCGTCTCCAAGCGAAGAATGCAGCACCACCCTAAAACAAATTATCATTAGGCTAAAATTCTAATCCAATCCAGTGGCTTCAGAATGCAAGTCAAAATTGCAAAAATTACCCAGGCTAGTGTAGAAAGGAGTGCCAGGAGTATGCCGAATTTCGCGTATCCAGACGAGTAAGGCTCGTCAATCTCGAATGAGGAGAACTTGCTCCAGAATGTGAAGAATGCGATCAGGAATATGACGGCAAATATGGCTAGAAATATGAAAACATGCCTTACTCGTAAAAAAACATGAAAAAACATGTCTTATTCGAGTTCTCCGATTCAATGCGGTGGTCGGAAATATGCGGTGTATTTTGTGTAAGAAAAGGTTTCAAAAAGGCGAGCAGATATTATACATATATAGCAGATACTTATCAAAAAGATCTAGGTCCATGGAAGTAAGCCTACCATATGTAATGCCCCAATAACTCCGTTCATTAGGGACAAACAGCTAAAAATTTTATGGCAAATCTAGCATTTTGTAAATATATCTCAGCAAGACTGAAGTTGCTCGAAGTTCAAGGACGTTTTCGAGAAGATCTGAACAAAAACGAGGAATAGGGAGATTAAGAAGTGTCTTAAAAGGAGGAGGAAGAACATTATAGCCAGAATTCTAAAGCACACGCCTCCTATATCAACACCACTGACTTGAATAACGAGAAACTCTTAAAGGACCCGGAGATACATACCTCAGTAAATTATGCATGTACGTACGCAGATGATGTTGTGACATCGAAGTGCACTAGTCTAATTTTTTTTTTGTAGAAATATAAGGGTTGTACTCTAGTTACAACCTCGTTTCGTCGAGTCAACAGTTTAGAGTGAGGACCTCTTGTTAAATCTGCTTGGGTTTCTTGGCGCGACCTTCACTCATTGCGGAAGAATGGTAAGGCCTTCCGTAGCAGTAGTAGGCTGTCTAATCAACACGGATAATCTGGGTTACAGTTTGGAGGGGAAAGCAGTCAAAATTGCTATCGTCACTACTGGACGTACTGCTTATTTATATGTACATACGTACAAACTTGATTGGATTACTTGATTATATCTATGCACCGTCAGTGTGCGTGGATCTCCATCAAATCCATGATTCCAGTGCGAATATCTACTAATGTTTAGGCATGGCCGTAGATTTTTCGGTGGGTGGGAAAATTTTGCCATTTTAGAACTGCCTAAATGTATGGGCGAAACGGAACGGAACCATTATGGCCTATTTGCAGAAGGTTCCCATTTACCGACCGGTGAAAAAGGTGGGAAAGATTAAGCACTTTTTCGATCCCATGCTTTCCTGAATCCGGAAATAGATATATTTCGAGCGCTCCACTAAGAGGCAAATCCTCGATAAGATGCTTTGGGCTCAAGGAATTCACTGCTGAGACGAAAACATGAAACTGCACCACGAACCAGATACTGCCAAGTCTCCAGTGACTACTCGTTTTCTGGTTGGAATTGAGGATATCCGATCAAGCCGAGCATCTGACAACAACAAAGCGCCGGCACCAACAAGCGAGAAAAATCCGAGGGCTGAAGCAAACGAGCACGTCGAAGCACTGCTGCCATAGAGGCAAATCTGAAATGAGCAATTTTTTCAAACCTATGGATTAGGAGGAGAAAATGTGGAAAAGCCTTGCCTGATGATGTGAGCTGCCATTTAGCCTGTGCCATCCTCCTTTTGATATACTGAACCACAGCAAAGCAGCGAAAACCTGAAAAAGCATCTTAATTTCCCAGCAGAATTGTGCAGTCGTGCATGGAATACTTCAGTAGACAGTTTATTTATGGGCTATTATGTTTAATGGGGGATGGCGTCACTTGTTCACAACCAAACTCGGCATTAACTGCACTTTTTCAACAATTGCAGGAAACTATTTGAAGCATGCGTTGATGGACGTTTTGCTACTTGTTTCTAGGCATACAGAAAAATTAGACAGTAATGGAAATATAAGCGAGATGTACATACATATAGCTATAGCACGACCAATTCATATGAGTTGTATTGCCAGTTCAGTGAACAAAATCACCAGCGTATAGTCGTGTAGAAAAGGATTCGTGGAAGTCATGCATGGGTGCAGAAAATTATGAAGAGACTGGAATTTATCCACCATGTTAAATGCAGTATAATGTAAATTAACGAAGAAAAGGTAAAATCCACTGCTGGGTTAATATTTGACCCTCTCATCCTAGCTTGTGGCTAATTCCGAAGTTACCTTCCCTTCTCACAGCTATTCCTACACTGCACCGGATCGATTTGTTTCAACGGAGTGCTGGAACAAATTCACTCGAAGGAAAAACGTCCTCTCTTAGATGGACTGCAGAGTATGCACATGGTTTCCATCGTTGAGAACACTGCATCACCTACAGCGGCTCCTAAGGAGTCTGGATTTCTAGGACAAGTTGGAAGACAGGTCAGCGTACCAAAAAAATGTTTCGAGACGGTAGCGCCGAGAAGTAATTAAGTAACTAATAATCGTCGTTAGTTGTGCAGAAGATACCACTCTCTACGAAGCATCCAATTTATGTCTCACAAAAGAATTATCCGTAGACCTGTATCAAGGAATATGCATAGGAAAACATTCCGAGACTACATATTGCATGCAATTTAGAACTGTCAGTAATTCGTTTACTTTATTTTTACTTTGGCAGTTTTATTGAACTGCTGTTGCAAGGATTCTTTCACTCGTTTTTGCTCTTCATGTGGAATGGTTGAGTCTCCCTTTATTTAAAAATAGTACGTAGCACAGCTAAGCGCTTGGAAAACTTCGTAATCATTGACATAAAAGGTACGATTCGTTTTGAAGGCCTCCACATAACGTTAGATGATACTGGTTCACATCCTCTCTCCCCCCACCACCCCCTCTCTGTATTTCATATGAGGGATGTGTGGAGTGTAGAATTACCAGCGAGGTGAGAAAATTGATAGCTGCATCCTCCTCCACCTCCCTCTTCTCCCACTGGGACCAGCATTTCAATCGAGCCGACGCCATAAAAATTCGCCTGGCTCTGGCAGGCGACTTTTTTTAGCCGGACAACAAAAAATTGGAGCAAGAACTCGCGTTGAAACTCAATCACGGCGCCACGACGGGATAGCAAACGTGATTATTTCGGCAGGTTTTACTGATTAACTGGTCAATGTAGAGTGAATGCGGGGTTTTTTGAAACTTACTCTGAGATAAGTTGGAAGTGTGTAGAGAAGAAGGGCAGATTTGAAAATAAAAATCATGGATACGGCACGAGTACTGAATTTCAGGAGTGAATGAAATATTCTGCAGCATTGATTCCTTGTTCAGATTCATTTTACTTCCTCAAATTCCTTCAACCTCACTAGGAACAAGGATTTTGAAAATAGGACTCAGAAATAAAGGGAATAGCCAGCCTAACTACCTTCCTACTCACAGCGTAGCCATTCTGGCTTTGTTCGAGTCGTTGATGTTTTAATTCTACTTTTTTGGGATGAAGTTTCAATTTTATTTTCCGGGCAACGCTCATAGCATAATAACGTTACCCGAAGAACTGGCTCGGCTAATAACGTTAACTAATGAGGATAGGCTACATGAAATTCGTCGCCTTCAAGTGGGGCATTGTGAGGGAAACATTCACAAACTCTTTCACAATGCATCGTACCAACAGCAGAGTTCCAGATCAATGTGCACGACTTCGACACAGAGAAAAAGCTCTTATTCTAGTGGTTCGTCGGAGATCTCATTGTGAATTCCGTGAAAGACTTTTTTTTTAATTTTCTATAACAGTTCATGTTCACATGTGAGTTCACAACGCGCGCCTCCATGTGCACTGCCTACCTACTGTTGGTAAGTCACGGTTTAGGATAAAAGAAGCTCTAGCAGAGCTAGCAGATAAATGAGACAGTGTCAAACTTGCTCAATTATTGAAATTTATTGGTTATTAATTTATTGTGAGAATTCGCGCACAAATACTAACCAGAAAAAAACAAACATCATGGGAAAGACATCACAGGAGCTTCCACAGCTAACAACCTGAGATTCTCGAGCTCACGGGAAGGTTACCCTAGCTAACTACATAGCTAGAGCGCAAAGTGTATAAACTTGAACTATAAAGTAGTTAGAATTCGGGCAGTTAATACAGTGCGTTTCATAATTATAAGAACACCCTCGAATCCTGCATTTCCAGGAAAAGCGGTGCACGGTGAATTTTTCTGTCATAACTGCTAGATAAACCACCTCAAAAAACCATTCCAGCCGATTTTTGAGAAGCGCATGCCGACCGCTAATTTTTCTACAAAATTTTGAATGTTTTTACACCGTTTCATATTATAAGAACACCTTGACAGAACAAACATTTTATAGCTGAAAAATGAACGAGACGCCAAATTAATAATCTGTGGGGTCTCCATGCTTTGTAAGTATTTCAAGTAGTCGTTGAGACACATTGGCAGTGATGTTCACAAGCGCCGCAGTGACGATATCCTCCCATGATTGAGGACTGCCCTTTTTAATTCCTCGACGCTATTGAATTGCCGTTTATTTGCGCAAATCTTTCTAATAAAGTTTCCCCAACGCTTTTTTATTAAGTTTGAGCCCGGACTCAAGCTGGTCAGTGCAAGACTTGGATGTTATTTGATCTTAGCCACGTCATAGTTGATTGGCTCACGCGGACCGTAGCCTTGTCTTGCTCCAAGACGTGGCTCTGTTGCCATCGTCCGTTCAGAAAAGGTGACAGATGTTTGCCGAGGGTCGCTTGATACTTTTCGAAGTCCATTCTGCACGATATAAATGCAAGGCCTAGCTTAGAACCGTGGGAGAACGCGTTCCATACCATAACACTATCACATCCGAAGTTGCAGCGGCTGAAGTAGATGGGATCCTTGCAGAGATCGCGTCAATACCACTCATACCCAGCAGGACTGTGCTGACTTAATTCCTTTTAGTCCGAATAGACATCATAAATAAGTTTTCTTTACTGCGGTCAACCTATGAGGAACACCATGACTTTTGACCAGTCTGCCGTTATGTTTTGCTGTGCAAGCACCATTCGTACAGCCTTGTGCTGGTCGATAGCTTACAGCAAATTCTTCAGTTTTTCTCTAGCAATCATACTGCTCCATTTTAACATCCCCCGAATTGTTGTCTTGGAAAAAAGAGCTGCAAATACAAGAAGATCTCAGTTGTTCACGACATGCTGTTCGAGGCTACTCTTAAAATCCTACGCTAATCATGAACAGGCACCGTACGAGGGCGTTCGCAGCTAGGATTATGTCTGGAGGAACCGATGCGGTCTAGGTATCCGTGCACCGAGCAGAGAGACATCGTCCAAACTGCCTAGCAATCACAAGAATGCTAAGGCCTACATACTGGAGCCCCAGAATCTGAGCATTTTCATCGGAGGATAGTAGGCAACAACATGGCATGTCTAGGAACGTTAATTTATTACATACTTATTTTTAGAAACCCACCGATACACAAAATCCGCTTTTATTCAAGGAAAATCTGTGATTTCTCAAAGTGTTCTTATATTATGAAACGGTCCGTTAACATTCAAAATTTTGTAGAAAAGTTAGCGGTTGACATGCGTCTCTCAAAATTTGGTTAAGATAGTTTTTTGTGGTGATGAATCTAGCAGTTATAACCGAAAAATCCCTGGTTGCCCGCTTTTCCCGGAAACATTTAATTTAAGGGTGTTCTTATAATTATGAAACGCACTGTACTTTTGTTACGAAATTACCGACTACACGCGTGACGCTTAGTAGACATATGAACATAATATTTAAGTTCTGCGTACAACTCTCAGCAGTTCGCGCGATTCACCCACAAACCAACTTTTTTGTCTATCTCAGAAATTTATGCAAAACGTTGCCGGAAGCCTTCCTGGACTACCCGATGGAGATCCTGGGGGACGCCGTCCAGTGAAACCCGAACACTGCATCGCAGAAACAGCGGAGCAGAGCCTGCGCTTAACTTCGGATCTCCAACGGAGTGGAACCAGCGACAGGGACGGATTGCAATCCGCCGCTCTAACCACTGAGCCATCCGGGCTACTTTTTGTACGGGTATTTGTAAGATAAGCGCAGCGGTCGAGCTGGTAGGCGGCATAGTATTTGGAAAACCGAGGAACCGGGCGGGATCCGAACCCTGGTCACCAAAGCGGCGAACAACCGCTCTAACCACTACGCTACGCGCACACATGCTACCAGACCGTGCATTTTCTTATTCTACGGCTGCGACTGTGCTTAGTTATCATATCACCACATGGATAAAACAATTTCTGGTTACCTCCCTAGTGCCTGCCAGTACAATTCTATCCATCTAGTTGATCTTGGGTAATTTTTCCTACTATTGCGGAACTCAGTTTGAGTTGGTTATGGACAGTTCATGGGGGGTACCCTTTTTTAGCTAGATTTGATTGTGGTGAATTAAGATCTAGCTCCAGAGCTGTTTGTTATCCTCAGCTGTATCTTTTGAGACACGCCAACCTTAGCTCTCCTTCCACGAAGGCATTGTTTGAGGGATGAGTGGATGCAGCTGGAAATTACGCGGAACGAACGTCAACATAGGTTTGCAGACTCCGTATTTCCAGGCGAGCCCATATCCAGAGACTTTTTTTTGCGAATTCCTAGCGGTCTTCTCATGCTTTTCATTCTTCACGTAGGCGGCCACGGATGTCCAGGAGCATTACCTAGCATATTAGCAGCGTCGCATAAAATCAATTGGGTACCGGTGAGGTGAGGAAGCGGGGTTGGCCGAGTTTGTGTGAAGGGACGTGGGCAAGAATCGCCGACAATGGCATGCCAACCAAGCACATATGTACACATTCACGAGTGCTCAGAAGCCGTTCAACGATCGATGTGCCTCCCATCACTCTCCTGGGACTGGGACACGAATTATGTTAAGCGTGAATGATGAATTTCGACCATATCCAAGAAGGATGCTTTGGCGTGTAAACACAATTCACAAGGATAATACTGGTTTCAAGAGTGAGCACACCAATGGGAGATGCTGTTTAAAATATTCGTATACCATTAAAATGTAAACCAATGGCGTAAATAGATCCAGAATAAGTCCGAGAGAGCAACGCTGCCTTGTTGTGCTAGGAGCAGAAAAACAAAAAATCGAATCCACACTTTACTTGTTCTACGACGACTCCGCTTCTCGGAGGTAACACCTACTGAAAATTTTGCTTTCGAGTTGAGGTGGACTACATTAAAAACGGTGAAGCCGTCCCGAAGCTAACAGGAATAGTCATCCACAAAATATAAAAACATCGAGTTTGTGTTGTACTTATTTTTTGACAATTGCCTCATAATTCACACGCAACCGCATCCAAGATGGACTTCAGACCCAACGATGCGCCGGCTTACACAGCGTGAAAAATAACCTGAACCGGCTTCGTTTCACTTTTCACTGTAAAAATGATGCCTCCAGGAACCCATTGTTCACTCTACTAGCTTGTGTTAGTTGTATTCTATCGCATCGTTTGATTCTATTCCACGGCATAAAGTTCCGAGGACATTTTCCTGAATGGACTGCAGTACTCTGTGATTCCTTCTACGAAATCCTGAGCTACAGTGGTGGTCGGTAGCGAAGGGCAATTGCCTCAGGCCGCCTCAGGCCGCCTCACGCGTGCCACGCAGTGCCGGTCCTCAGATAAAAAACGAGGTCAGCTAACCAGAAAAGCATAAATTCGTTGGCATTTTAGTCTGAAAGGACCATGTGCATCTCCAGTCATGCAATGAAGTAATATGTGTTTTCATGCATGCAAATTAATTTTTACTAAAATTTTGAAAGTTGCAAGTTCAGAGAGGTACAACCAGTTCATGCCTCATCTTTTGATTCAATTTGATACAGATTTGTAGAATAGACTCCGTATTGCACTGAAATTCTGCAGAAATACCGATTGCCGCTTCATGCAGTAGCCAGTGTGCAACGGCAAACTAGCACTGAGACGAAATTTTAGACAAACGCCGAAATGATCTAGTACTATATCGTTTGCAAAAAGTGAAAATCGGTTTCAAACACGTTTGCGTACCTCTACAGTTGATATTAAAGATGACAGCACTAAACGAGATGTTTTTTAACTAATTTTATTTTATGAGCTCAAGAATTCAAAGACGGGACTCGCTGATTTGGCTGAGCCTCGGGGCTGGCAATAACCGCTCCGAATGGCGCAGCGAAAAATTTCTACTGTTCACTTTAATATCAAGTGACAATCACTTTTAAAGTAGTGAGTAGGTAAATAAAAAAGCAGATAGTGCAGGGATAGAAAGGTTGCTCTTACTGCAGGTGAAAATAGAAAAATTCATTTTTATATTAATCTTTTACATTTCATATTTTTATTCCACTATTTATTCAAAACTTCCCACCCAAGAGTTGTGTGAATGTTCCTTGAGTTCCCCATCTTAGTTATGACCCAACTATAATTGAGGAAATCTCTTTTCACACCTTCCAAAACTGTGAAGTATGAGGTCATCACTGAGGGGTAAACAGTGACCTAACCTACCCTCTGACGCAGACTAACACATCAGAACCTGTGCTGAACCGGTAGGTCAATTGGCTATCAAAGTGGGTGTTACGAATCTGTTCCCGGTGCTGTTTATTTCTGCTTGGAAAGTAGTTATTCTATCTTTATTTGAAGAAAACCTTTCATTGTTGTCCTTGAAAATTTCCCGCTTTCCAACGTGATAAATTAATCATTCTGTGACCACTAAACCTATGTTATACCTTCTACCCA
>JARK01001582.1:10505-34473 GCA_000688135.1 Ancylostoma ceylanicum
TTGACATCACAGAGCAGTGAGTTATGCCTATTTCTCCACTGTTTCTAGCCCTGCACTGCATCCTGCTGTTACATTAAGACCTATACGGGCTCTTATTGTCATTTTCGCTATAAGTTGTCTCTGAAATGTCTTTTCCACAGCGTGACTGCTTCAAAATACAGCGCCAATAGCACTGTGCATGCCCTAGTAGGGGAACAGTTCTACTCAGAGGTCGTTTCCAAGACAATTACAGAACCAGAATTTACGTAAAGTGCCAAAACGATAGGGTACATGAAAGACCTCATAATAAAGTATAAGGTTGTCGGCGTTAATCAAACCTGTCTGATGCGCATCACATTCGACTTCGTCTGATTGTGAGCATCGTAGAAGCATTCAATGCGTATGTGCCCTACACAGTGACCTGCGGTGAGAGGAGGAGGGCTCCGATGTACGTAACAAGGCAGTGCTTTATACTTCCAGAATCCCTGGTAGCATTCTACAGAATCTGGAGGGATAGATGGCTGGGTTGACCATGGGCGCGATCAAACTATCGACCATGTGCGTGCGCAGCAAGCCTCTTACCACTGCACCACAGGATCCCCACGAAAGAACTCAGAGTTATTAATAACTCTGTTTCATAGAAGTAAAAGTCGAAGGCCCGCGTCAAAAGTGGCCGGAAACAATGTCTTCAGCGCTACCCAGGCGAAATAGTGGGAAATCATTAATATAGATAAACCTAGCGATAGTTTCATAGTGAAAAGTGTGCTAGAACCTCTATGCCTATTACGTATACGATTACGTATGCGACGTTTCGTTCTGTGGTGGGATTCATGAACGTTCCAGGGAAGGTTCTCACCTATCCGCGATTCTGGAATGGACGATTTTTTCGGGGAACATTGAGTATGCTGTGTTCGGGAGATTCGTCTCAAACAACCATGATAAGTGTTCTGCACTGTGTGTGACCGAAGGCGGTCGGTCCTCCCCAACCGCTGCCTCCACCACACCCTACACCAACCACTGTGCGAGGACCCGGTCCAATACGCACTTGGCCAGCGCGGACCGAATGCCAAAACACTCGACTGACTTTTTTCAAATCGCCACTGTCAACGTCCGATCGATCGCTACACCAGAACGGCTGGCCGAGTTCGAGACGAGTGTGGAGAAGATCAAGTTCGACATAATTGGGCTGTCTGAAACAAGAATGTCAGGAGCGGGAAGAATGGACCTACGCAGCGGATATTCGCTATACTACAGTGGCAGCGACGGGAGAACAAGTCGTGGCGTAGGATTCTACGTCCCATCGTCGTTGAATCGAAATATTAAGTGCTATTTCCACTCAGAGCGAATAATTGAGCTGGTACTTACTAAATCACCTCGAACATGTCTGCGAATCATACAGGTACATGCTCCACATTCCGATTACGAAGATTCAGATTACGAAGACTTTCTCGACGATCTTGCAACAATCATTGACAGCCGAGGGAACAAACATCTTGTTGTACTTGGTGACTTCAATGCAAGTGTAGGTTCGGCCAGAGCGAATGAAAGGTATATTGGCCCAAATGCTGCAGAATCAAGAAACCATCGAGGAGTAATGTTGGCTGCGTTCTGCGAAGAAAGAAGGCTATACTTGGCCAACACTTTTTTTCAAAAAAGGAAGAAATCAAGATGGACGTGGCAAAATAATGCACTGGGACTGAAGAAAGAGATCGATTACGTGATTGTACAGAATATGCGTGGGCTTACCGACGTTGGAGTCCTTGTCAGTATAAACGTGGGCAGTGACCATCGGCTTGTTCGTTGCACTCTTCGTCTACGATCCACCCGAAGACTTGTACGACCACACAGAGGAACGATGTCGATCAATGATGAACTCCTTATCTCAACCACACATGAACTTGTGAATAAAATGGTCCTGACCGGTGATGTTAGAAAAGATTACTCGTCGATTACAAACCTCATCAACGATGCTACTGAACGCGCCTCGTTCTATGAGCCTCTACCACCACGAATTTCTCAGAACACGAGGGAGCTCCTTCGGCAGCGACGTCAACTACGTCATGGCACGGATTCTCGAAATGTCGAATACGCCGAGTTATGCAAACTGATACGGAGATCGTTCAAAGAAGACCTGTACCGTCGTCACGTTGAAATCTTACAGAAAGCTATTCAATCTTGTCGCATTCGCCTCGGACAAGAAGAGCTCACCTACGCCCGTCGTTCCTTGCCCCCAATCCGCAACACCCCTACCTGCCTTCACAACTCCTCTGCATCCCATGACCCAGTCAGTGACGCTATAAAGGCAGTGCAAACCTTCTACAACAACCTCTATCGATCCTCCTACGGCTGTCAAAAACCGCCTTCGGGCCAAATAGAGGTGCGATTCACTCCAGAAGAAGTGGGTAATGTGCTTAGAAGTTGCAAAACACGCCCAAAACCTGGTGCAGATGGAGTTCGATCAGCAGTTATGCGACCTATCTCAAACATCCTTGCCGAACCATTGTGTCAGTTCTTCAATTCTATGATTAAGGAGAAGACAGTGCCAGAAGACCTCGCTTTTGCTCACACAGTACTGCTATACAAGAGCGGCGATCCAGCTAATATAGCAAACTATAGACCGATCTCACTGCTTTCAACATTGTATAAGGTGTTGACGAAGCTTATCACCCGACGGCTGGAAGAATACGCTTGCAGAAATGCTATACTTCCTCCTGAGCAGGCGGGTTTCCGAAGAAACTTCTCGACGGTCGATCACATTCAGACCATCACAACCTTGCTGGAAAAGTCCTACGAGTTCAATGTGAGCATTTACTTTATGTTTATTGATTTCAAAAAAGCTTTTGACAGTGTCGAGCTACCTGCACTCTGGGACGCAATGGAATCATTTGGTTTCGATCAAGGATTGATCAAGTTGGCGCAACTACTCTACGCAAATGGCAGAGCTGCTGCACGGATTGGCGATGACTGGGCAGAATTTCAAGTGGAACGAGGTGTAAGGCAAGGCGATTCTCTATCACCTCTCCTTTTTAATGTGGTTCTTCAATACGGACTGAATAACGTGCCATGGCAAGGTCGAGGACTACGCCTGAATGGAAGATTACTGTCGTACCTTGCCTACGCAGATGATGTGGTTCTCATCGCCAACAATGTTACGGAGCTGACTGAAATGGCGACAGCACTATCCGATTCAGCGAGCAGCATTGGAAGACAAAATGGCTACATAATCAGCGTGGCTCTCGTAACTCAGAAGAACAAATTGTCTTGTGTGGAGAAATCATAGAAAAAGTAGAAGAGTTCATATATCTTGGACAACTTATCTCCTGCCCGCGAAATCCTATGAAGGAGATACGTCGGCGAATCCATATGGGTAGAGCAGTATATTTCGAATATCGTACATTCCTGCGTGCTCCAAGGGTCGCAATCCAGTTGAAACGGAAGCTTGTAAACCACTGCATTTTACCAGCGGTACTGTACGGGTGTGAGACCTGGGTATGGACGAAACAAGTAGCTGCATGTCTTCGCTCAGCAGAGCGACGTCTCGAGCGTGCCATCATCCGCGTCAGACTAGGAGATAAAGTAAATTCGAGATCAATCCGGCAGAGAACTGGTCTGAAGGATTGGATTCACTCGGCTCTGCGCAGGAAATGGAAGTATGCGGCAAAACTATCTAAGAAGTCCCCTGATGAGTCATGGACCCGAGTAGCGACTGACTGGACACCGGAAGGAAAAAGAAGCACAGGTCGACCTAAAATGCGTTGGATAGACGAACTGGCAAAATTCAAAGGCTGCCCTGGGAAGGATCTTGCTTGCGATTGGACGAAACTTTTCGATGGCGACGTGAAGAAATCAGCCGAACTCTTCGCACGGAAGGCTAGATATTCATTGTGCCGGTGTGATAAAAGAGTGTAAACAATAAACAATAAACAATAAACCATGATAAGTTACGGTGCAGAAAGCAGCTTTCATCAATTTTTGCTCGACAAACTCGTCCAATTCGGATGAGCGGGTAGCTGAGAACCTTCCCATGAATGTTCATGGATCCTACTACTGATCGAGATAGATCGCAGTCTGCAACATTCCCTCCACTGGCGTATACACTGCGATAAGAACATTAGTCGATGCCTCAATTAGACCCTCGGTTGTGGGCGCGGATGGAGCAGAGGCAAAGCAGCGGACTGGTGAGCAATCGAGGAGCAATGGTAAATGAGTTCGAAACCTCCAAGCGATGGAAGGAGGGATAAGTTTTGCTCGAAAACCCCTATTTCGGGACATGCGGAGGAGGTAACCGAGATTTGCGGAGGACTAAATCGGAACTTGCGGTCTGTAACAGACCGGGTCCCCTGACCAAGTCCTCCGGATGCCCTGCAGTAGTCCTACGCGTGTGTGCGATACTTTGTCTGAGTATTCACACAGACACACACATGCAGACTAAGCGCGTTATTATAAGTCATGATTGCAGAGGTTCTGCGTTTAGTTTAGTTTAGGTTCTGAGAGAACATCTCCCCGCGTCGTTTGTTATTGAGTGGATGCAAACCAACCTTATCATTACCATGCAAGCGATCACACTCACAAGCCGAGTGCATGCTGGATAGTTTCAATTCCAGTTGAATGAATGAAACATCAGCAATTTCCTTTGTCAGCGCTCATATATAGGATCAGTACTTTTGTCGTACCATTATTAGCGAGCAAAGACTCAAGTTGTTAGTAAGAATTCCCTCCTGCAACTAACCAATGCTATATTAACAGCCCGTAGTTTTTATCGGATTTCCACATAATTCGTCCGATCTCCTCACTAATCATATGCTAAATAGAACACTTTAGAACACAATTACCAGCCACGTACCCCTCACCCCGGACAAGTCCTTCAGGCTCTCAAAAATCGTCTACAAATATTTTCGTGGGTGCTTTATTGATACTGTGAGCTTTCCTGCAGGTTTTACCGTCAGAGTGAAGAACACAATTTTCTCGAAAAATCGCACGAAAACTTTAACTACCGTTGCAGGAATTAGGTGTAGGTGGTGCGCAGAAGAGATACTGGAAGAGAATCAGTACCGTCCTACTCGTCATCGTAATAGCCTGTTCACTAATTGCATTGGTCGTCTTTATATCTACACCTAGTAGGTTTTGCTCCGTAGAAAGACATGTATACCTCACGCAAGTCTTGAGTACTTGATTTATACTTCACAGCAACGGTATCGATGTGGAGTTGTGACCGCTCAACCTTAACTGTCTTCGTACAACGGTTTCATAGCAATGTACTATTCAACACCAATGTTGTGAAATGATGCAAAAGCGCATAATTATATGTTAGCTCGTACTAAAAGCGTCATGCCCGTTACCCAGCTTGCCGGTTACCACTTATGTGGCGCGAAGGGCATCACAGCTGGCTGGTGTGGGTACGGCGCTAGGCTTCGTGTCGAACTCCCTGTCAAGATATTGGACCCTCTCTAAACATCATACCTTGGTAGTCATCGACAGAGGATTGGTCATACGACATTTGAGGGTGCAATTTGCGATTCTTTGACCATCTGTTGAACCAGCTAGCTAGAAGTTTCCGGTGTTCAGTTCCTCTGTATTTTTAGTTTATTCTGTTCCAATCGGGATTGGATTTTATTGTCCTCCTTTTTTCTTTGTCTTTCGTTTTAGCACGTCGCAGGACGTATAGAAATAAATAAATAAATAAATAAATAAATAAATAAATAAATAAATAAATAAATAAATAAATAAATAAATAAATAAATATGTATGGTCTGGTAGCCCACAGAGCGCCCATGATCTGACATTGTCCGCAACTACGACCACACTTGTTTCCAGCGATGGGATAACGATTCTTTTGAAGGAGATAGATGCAGCATGCTAAAATAGAGGGATTGACACCAAATTTACATCAAAATATAAGGAAGTAGGCTTGGAAATCAAGCGGACGTATTTGCAGCCAATGTCAGATCATGCGCCCTATGTATGCTACCAGACTGTTCGGTGGTGGACAAAAGTATTGCAACAAATGATATTTCTTGCGTAACTTCTTCCAGGATAGACCGATGCAGTTCAAATTTTTGCGTGAGTTGCAGATGGTCGTGCGGAACAGAAGCTACAAAAAACCTACCCATTCCGTGCATTCACTGGTTAAGAAGGAACTTGTTATTCACAGGGTCGAGATATATCATTCAGTAGTATTCGCAATATCTCACAGAATGAGGTCTATCGGTGAAATGTATGCACGAATCAGATTCCCTTCAGCAAAATTAAACCGTCAATGTTAGAAAATGCGTATCCTCTGGTCATTCTTTGACTTTAGCGAAGCTTGCTTGACATCAACTTAGCAGAGGTTCTCTGTGTACTTTTCTGTCACCCTTGCTAGGTCAGCTCTGTTCAAAAGGCAGCGCTGCTCATTACGGTACCCTAGCTTCTGCTAAATATTTTCAACATCAACGCATTCCGGAACCCCTCCGAAAACTCCAAACATTCAGGCTAATTGCAGAAGAGTCACCTGGGCACATCGCGGGAGAAAATTTTCGGATTTTTTTCTCCTGGTCGAGAAAGAAGGTACCAAAGTAACCCTATGGAAGACAAAGATGCTCCAGGATTCCTAGAATATTTATATGTACACTTCGGTTCATGCCGCATCGCGTTTGACAAAACAGGACGATTCGTAATGAGGGGCACCCATCACTAGCACAAGAATGTGCGTTTTCTTGCCCCGCATACGAGCTTCACACTTTAGCTAGTGCCTTTCATTCCAACAACGACAACAACGATATGAAGTCCTTTGTGCGTTGTTTCGAAGCCAACTCTGAGTTGAGAGCGCCATGTGACCAGGAGCAGAGTCTTGTTAAAATATCCACCTCGCATTCCCGAAATGCTTCTCGGCCCACGGCTTGAGATGTGTTTCCAGAACTAAAGATTGATACAGCTCGGTGTTCGTTTTGGATCTTTTTTTCTAAAAAAACCAGCTTAGTGATTCCGGTCCAGACCATTATTGAAAGAGTGCCCTGCTTGCGGGTGACGTTAAACAGGATGAAACTGACAGAGCTCTTTCCCTTCAACCATTATCTGTCAATTTCCATGTTCGTTCATCCTTGAACCTGGGCATTTTTTTGAACTCGATGAACAGTATCACTTGTTTTATGCCTTACCAGGTTGTTATGGTGGAACTTTATTCACCTTACGTTTCAACGAAACCGTCGTCGTCAGAGGTCTGAAATTGGCTCCAGTTGTTTGATCTGTAACCTACACGGTCAAAGGTCTCGTCATGCTCCGCCAGTTCTCGACGTTGTCGAAGGCGAAGCACGAAGAGAATACCCGGAGTCGAGGTCAAACCCACCAGCTGTTCCACCGTTTGCGGAAGAGTCCGCTCAGCTCGCTTGTGATCGTTACAACGGATGAATGGACGTCACTCGATGTCCGGATCTTATTCGATCTACAGATTGCTCACATAATGACATAAAAGGAAGTAGGTCACTCGTTGGTGAGAGGCACTCATTTTTGTTGTTCATGCCCGGATTTTTGGTGAGAATCCAGGCCGCTTCTAGCGCTTTTCTTGCTGATATTTCACTTTCGTACGCTAGTATCTTGCACCTGATGTTGAAATCGTCTGCTTCATGCACCTCAATCCTATGAGGCCCTAACGGTGTGGCCAGTTTTCCTCTTTTCTTTGCTGCAATATGTTCCTTGATACGTACACTCAGCATTCTTCCCGTTTCTCCTATATGGAGGGTATGGCAGGCTAAGCATTCCAGCTGGTACACCACCCCCACTTTCGCACAATCTCCTTTTTTTCTTTGCGGGCAGACAACGCATTGCTCTAAAACGCATCGAGTGTCGTAAAGTCGGTTTCGAACTTACTGCCTTTTGATGTTGTCGTTGGGGATGTTCACCAAGAAAACATCATCTTGCAGTTGGGTTTGAAGTATGCATTGTTGGAAAGCCGCGCTTACTTTATCCGAGAAGAAAGGGATGCAAAGTGGAAGCTTGTTGTCGCGAGGTGTTCGACTCTGGTTAGCAACACGAGGTGGTCTATGCTGGTATCGCAGGGTCGAGTAACCATTACTGTTTGCAATCCGTAACGCTAAACTTCGTGATTCCCACTGATCGTCTTCATGCGTGCAGAACTTCGCAGCTGTCCTGATCATGTTCCTTACAACAGAGCGTTTGACAGCACTCCGGTGTGCAGATTTAGCGTAGATTATAATGTTCTTAGAGCTTTCCCTTCGGTACCATTTGACATGTAAGATGCCATCTGACTTCATTCGAGCCTGTTTCCTCAGTAGATGAAAAATATGAGATGTTCATTTAAATCATACAGCATACTATTGAACTGTTTGTTCCCTGGGTCCCTATCCTGCCCACCAAGTTCAATCTACCTGTCCATTTGAGAAAGATGCTTGAGCATAAGGAAAGATTGTTCCACTATGCAACAACTTGTGGATACTGGGAAGGATATAATAAGCTCAATCAACTCTTCACTAGTCGGCTAAACAAGTATAACTCGTACTTAGAGAAGAAAATTTTGAACTCTGGTCAAAAGCAGATTTTCTATAAGTACATGAAGAGGAAACTGAACAGCAGAGAACATTGTGAGAGTTTATTGATAGATGGTTATGTGGTCTCAGCAAAGACCCATATAGCCAACGCTTTTGCAGATGAATTTGCAAGCGTTTTTTCAAATGATGACGGGAGCGTCCCTATATGTGATTTTACCATAGACACTCCTATGCCAAAGCTTTCTTTCGTTGACCCACTCACAGTATATGGATATATGACTAAATGGCCAACTTTATTTTCGTTAACACCTGATCATATACCTTTCACGTTTATCAAAAATACGGCACATATCATCTCCGGTCCGTTGTCGTTTATATACAATAAGTCATTATTGGAATCAGAAGTGCCGAAGAGATGGAAACATTCATTTGTAACTCCTATCCTGAAAAAACAACCATTATCAAGCCCGAAGACCTATCGGCCCGTTAGTATCACTTTTTGTAGACTGTTTTGTAGACTTTTGGAAAAATCATTAAAAAGCATGTAACAAATCATCTTAGCTCTAATAAAATTATACCAGATAATCAGCACGGTTTTGTAGAGGGAAAATCGGTTGGAACAAATCTTTTGGAATGTGTCAATGACTCAACAAATATTTTGGATGCTAACGAACCATGTGACGTCGTTTATTTCGACTTTGCAAAAGCGTAGGATCGAGTGAGCATAAGAAAACTTCTACACAAGATAGATACCTTAGGATTTCATCCCAAAATAACAATGTGGCTGAAAGGATTTCTGAATGATAGAACATTCCAAGTAAACGTGAATGGAGTCTTCTCGGTATCAGAAACGCCACAAGCGGTGTACTTCAGGGTGGAGTTCTATCTCCCATCTTGTTTAATATCTACACTGCAGAGGTTCCCAAAATATTAGAAAGAGAAGGTGTATCATGAAAACAGTATGCAGATGATATTGAAATTTACAGCAACATTTCACAGCAGGAAGGAACTGTGACCATTCAGCCAGCTATCGATACCCTAGTTAGTTGGTCCAGGGAGTGGCAACTACCGTTATCAGCTGAAAAAACACTACCCTTAAGGATTGGAAATACTCAAGCAAAATCAGTCTAACATTTGGAGACCAACACAATTCGAACCGTTAGCTCTATCAGGGACCTCGGATTCTTGTACACAAATGAGTTAGACTTCACACCTCATTGTGATGAAATTCTTCGAAAAGCCATGCTACGCACTTTTCAGATCTTCAAAACACTTTCAACAAAAGATACACACACCCTTCTCAAGGCATACAAAGCATACGTACGCCCTATGGTAGAATGCGGTTGCACAATCTCCAATCCTTCACGAAAAAAAAATTGTCCTGAAGCTCGAAAAAGTGCAGAACAATTTCACAAGAAAACTTTTCATAAGGAAGGAGGGCTATGATTACTCCAAGATTCCGTCTCCTGAGGATAGAAACAAGTCACTTCTTCTACCGACGCTTGAATCAAGGCGAAAATTGTTTGATGTTTGTATGGTTCACAAAATTATTAAGGGCATTAATGGAACACACGGTTTTTACACTATAGTTCCGTCAAGAACGAGAGGAAGTTCGTATAAGATTTCGTATCGTAAACCTCAAACAAGGTGTAGATTCACGAGTTTCACAGCCCGTGCAGGATCCATGTATGGTCAACTCCAAATGTCCGCAGACAAGATCTGGGGCCGCGGCGCGGGTCTCTCGCTGTCTGCTGCACGGATTCAGCGTGGCATGCAGGGCAGAGACGCGGAGGAAAACCGCGCCGCGGTCCCAACTCTTGTCTGCGAACATTTGGAGTTGACTATATGTCTGTCTGAGCAAAACGGTAAAAACCAACTGCACGATTGCTTCATTTAAAAGTAGAGCTGCCGCGAAACTTTTGACTTTTTGAATGACCACAACTTATCTATGGATTATTCAACCTCGTTAACACTAAGTACTTGGCTGCACTTGTGAATTGTGTAATTGTCAATTTTAACGCTCTGTTCGGAGTCGCTTAACTAACATTTTCTAACGTCTGTCTTGAACAGCGTATTGGAATAAATAAATAAATAAATAAATAAATCCGATAGCTTTATCTGAGTGTTCAGATAGGAAAGCCAACCGTCACGCGGGGTTTCTCGGGTGAGTCGGATGTACTGTGACTGTTCATTCAGAACTCGGAAGCATTCGTCCATTTCATGCTGTGTTGATGTTATTACACAGCAATCATCAATGTATCGACAGTACAGTACCGGTAGTCTTGCAGGCACGGGTTCTTCAAATCGTGACATGAAACATATCGCAAGAACAGGCGCTAACCTCTGGCCCATGGCCAGTCCTGGGATCTGAGAAAAGTATTTCCCAAACCACTTGAAGATGTTACATTTCGAACATTCCCGAATAAGGATCAGTATTCGTGCTTTGCTCAACCCAAGGGTGTTAATATCGCGCGCATGTCTGTCCAATAACTCCGATAATGCCTGCGAGGCCGAATCATCCTGCACGTTAGTACACAACGAGGTGACGTCGAAAGATCCCATCACACAGGTTTGGTCAAGCTTAGCATTACGCAGGTATTGTACAAACTGTTCTGTACTGGACAAGTGCGAAGGTATTTTGGGTAGTAATTGACTCACTATCTTATTAAGAAACCACGAGATACGATCGGTGGGTCCTCCGACGCAGCTTATTATGGGCCTTATCTTAAACACCTCGGCTAACATAGAATGCATCGCTTGCGAGGGGATCTTGTGGGTTTTCACCAGGTTGTAGAAAACTGGGCAGGTTAGGTTGTCCAATTTGAGCCTGCTGAAATATCTTTCATCTAGCTCGGCAGATCTATTAGGTTGTAGGGAAAGTTCTCGCGGTTTTCAAAAGTGTGTTTTTTACAACCCCACGTTGCCTTGTAGCGACCTATCTTTTGCATAAATAAGGAGGCTAGGTATGTGCAAGTTTATTAGTATCATTCACTGTAAACTCCTGCACAAGCCCTGCCAGGAAGATAAATTTTCGTAACACTACATTCGCAGCCTTTTAGTATACGGCCTCAAATCTGTTGAATTAGCCGCCTTATCCAGTCGCCATATTAACGCTGCATTTAGACACGGTGCAGTGGTCAAACGCCGTACGCAAGATTGGTCCAAACGCTTTCGTGCTGGCGACTACAACCCTAATGATTTCTCATGGTCGGGACGCGCATCCGAAGTCGACAGCAGTCGATTGTGGCAGCTGGTAGATTCAGATCCAAGGCAAACTATGTGTGGAAGGACACAAGTCTTGGATGTTCACTTTACCACCATCGGCAACCATCTGTGTCAGTTGGGAAAAGTACAAAAGTCATTAGAGTGTGTGATGGTGATTTGACGGAATGCGATCTCCCCGCGACGTGCCGAGGTGCCTACTGAATTGCCCTCGTACAGACGCATTAAAAACTGGATGAAGCCCGTCTTCACAACAGATGAGAAGTGGTGTCTGAACGTCAACATCAAGCGCAGTCCACATTGGGTTGACGAGGATGAGCAACATGAGCCGCAGCCAAAGGCAGGTCTTCACCCTCTGGAGGTTATGATCAGTACTTGGTGCGACTGTAAAGGCATCATACACTGCTAGGTACTGTCACGCTAGGTAGCGCTCACGATAGACCTGCACTGTCAGCGGCTGTATAGAATGGCCGCAAAAATCGCAGGAAAGGGTCCGAAATACGGCACGATCCAATTCCTGCAAAACCCTGCTCGTCCACTCCTTAGAAGACTGGCCCGCCAGAAGCTACTCGACTTTGGGTGAGAAGTGCTGACTTCAGCACTGTACAGGCCTGATCCTGTGCCAAGAAATTACCAACTTCTCCTGACTCTCTGTAACGCCTTGCAAGGGAAAACGTGCGATGATTAAGATGACTTGGATCGCTGATTGAGCAACTTTTTCGAGTCAGTGGCAGTATAGTTCTAAGTCGAAGGCATCGAAACGCTTCCCAGAAATTGGCAAAGAGTGACAGTACGTGATGGTGATTTATTCATTTCGCAATGTGTTTTCCTATTCTTAAAAAGTCAATGGAATATAATGTTCCAAAAACCGCGAGAACTCTCCCTACAACCTATGTACCAACGATAATCCATTATCTGTCATTCTGCCTATTCAAAACTTGCTACACCGTGCATATCTTCTCGTCGGTGAATACTTAGAGTTTTACATTCGAAAATATCTTTCGAATTTTCGAATTCCTGGGACTACCCGAATTTTCGAATATTCGAAATTTCGAATTTTTGGGACCCCCGAATTTTCGAATATTCGAACTTTCGAATATCGAATGTTCGAATATTCATTCGAATAACAGTCCATTTGGCGAGAAAATTTCGTTAACGTGCATGTAGGCGAATAATGAAATATCCTTCCCGAGAACAACGTCCATGAAACTTTTCGGGTGGCAAGTTTCATCTGCGGTTTCTGAAATTTTCTCACAAGTTCCTCTTGATTGGAAAGTTGTGCTGCTATATGCAGAGTCGATAATTTATGAGTTCTAGAAATACAAGAAATTGAAATTCCTGCTAGTTTAAGAACGAGAATCTGTTGTGAGGCTTGAAACTATTACGCAAAGGATCCCGAACTGGTTGAGAGCCCGCTCTCATGGAGAACCTTCCTCTTTAAAACCTCTGTGTTGCGGTAGAACAAGATGGGCCATGGTAGAGAATGCAGAAATACTGCGAATAATGCGATAAATGAATGAATGCGATACGCAGAACCCCAAAAACAACTTGTCGACAACCTTTTGGAAAGCAAGTTTCTGATCGCATCTGAAACTTGGTTTCTCAAATGCTTGTCGACAACTTGGTTTCACACTTCCTTGCCGACAACTTGTCCCTCCAAAAGCTTGTCGACAAGTTGTTTTTACACTTCCTTGCCGAGAACTTGTCCGCTCAAAAGCTTGTCGACAACTTGGTTTCACACTTCCTTACTTTGTCTACAAAGTGCGGAGAAGTGTACAGATTGCATTCTTTATGCTTTTAAGATATAAACAATGTGTTCGTGATTACCATTAATAACAGCATTAACCACACATAGTACCCACAGTGATAGGCAACAATTACGAAATTGAGGGAACGACTAGTAACATTCATGAGAAGAAATCATACCCATAAGAATATCGGTCCCTTGAAAAAAGCCCAATAACGACAAAAAGAACGTAGGACAGGGTATGGGATTCGTGGAGCGCTACAGCTCTTTCTTCCCAACGAGAGGATTCTTGGCTTTCGCAACCAGAGACGTCTTGGCTTCTCTCAGATGGATCTAATAACACATGGAATTGGATGTGTGGATTTGTTACAACATACTATTTTATACTCACCAAGCAAGGTACGCTGTCCCACACTATTCAAAAATTCAACATCTTCAACCAACTGCCTTTCTTTCATGTTACTCATAGCTTGTTCAGATCAGTTTTGCTTTAAGCCGCACCACTACAAAGATTCGAACTAGAATGTGCGAGAATGAATCCAGGCTTTTCTCTGTAATATTGGATGGTTCGCAGAGGACGAATGATCAGCAGTGTATTCGATTTTCCAGACTCTTCATAATGTTACTTATTCGTTAATCACGTACATACTTCCACTTTGAGAGTGCTGCTCAAGGTCAACCCCGACGAAAGAAAGAGAAATGATTGCCAAAGAAGAATGCTACGGGATTGCCGTATCATGCGCTCTGCTCTGCATGAGGCTGGCATCATCGCACTCCTCCAAGACGTGTCGAGACGGTCCTACATGCGAGAACAACGAGGTGTTGCTGTTGTGATTTATGCAACAGGCATTCACCAATACAGAGACACAGGTGCTGCAGCACCCCATGGCGCAACATCACATCTCCCGTACCAACACCTACGTCCCCTGTATAGTGGTGGACCACTGGTTACACGTCAGTGGAGGAGCTATGTCTGTTCTTTTCTCAGCGCGTTGATTCCAGTGATATACGTCAAATGCTCCAAAGTGGCTGATAACCCTTTTCGAGGGGGCCCAAGCGATTGTGGGTCTTACCAATAGTCTGTGTTTAGTGTACGTGGTGAACGCGTGTGTTCATGCTGGAAACAATACGGTAACACTAGTTCATTTCTTGTAAGACACCAACCATTCCTCGCAGATGGCTGAGAAATTCGAAATTTTCCGCGAAGCACCCTTCAAAGTACAGGGCTCGCTGTAGTTCGGAGACATTCCACGTGTGCCGTTGTCAGTGTGCTCATTCCCGTACAAGTCTCGAGGACGGTTAATGAGGTGAAACACTGCCATTAAGGTCAAGTGCCATCGTATATGCAACTTTTCAAGCAAGTGACACATAGAGACCGTTTTGATCAGACCCTGCCTTTAAGATTTGGTGCCATATTGCAGATAGAATCTCTAAAGGAACGATTCAGCCGGTATATTTCTTCGTATCTTTGAGTTTTGAGAATGTCATGGTTGAAGTCAAGCGTACTTGCAGAGCGTCCATCATAGTAAAAGAAATCTTCACCACCATAACTTCAAATTCTAAGGTCATCGAACACTCCACAATTTCCGAAATAGTCAAACAGCTCAGGAAATTGAATGAAAACGAAACCAACTTTCAAATAGATTCGATTATTCGAAGTTTGAAAAACCGAATAAATTCGAAAATTCGAAATTAATGGCGAATCGAGTATATTCGAAATTCGAAAATTTGAAATAAGTGGCGAACCTATCAGGTGTTAGCATAAGTCCTTGCGCTTTTTTTCGGATGCACTTTTTTCCACCCATTTGTCAATTTTCAGGTTAATGTCTTATACGATTCTAAAGCGCTAATCTTCCTCTACAAGAACATTGTAAATAATTTACGGTAAAGAGACAGTTCGCTTGAGTTTTGAGCCTGCGAAGTGGAACAATGAGTCAATGAAAAAAGTGCAACCGACAGCTACCCATTCTGGCGACCATCTTGAGCTCGAAAGGCCATCAGAACTGGCAAACCGACCTGTGCCAAGTATGAATGAGGTGTTTTGCTTGAAATGGTTGGTCATCAGCGACTTTCGAAGCTTTGTTCTTAATGACACCAACCACTTCAATCAAACAAATTTTTTCCGAGAGGACCTGGGAAATGCTTTGTGCGAATCGTATGGTCCGGGTGGACATCATACCTCTCAAAGCTACCAAGTAACTACGGTAATTCCGCTAAAAGAATCCATTCGCACGGGTCTAGCCATCTTACCCCATGATAAGCTCGGACCCCACCCTTGCTAGCATCGCCAAACTGGTCCTCCAACACTTCCACTCGTTATATTCTCCTGCGTTTATATTTCAAGGAGCTTACACGTTCAAACCGTATTGGGTGCTTTCTGGTCCCTACTGGATACAAGGAGGAAATGATGTTTTTCTTCGAAATTGCGCTTTTCTTCTTAAGCCCAAATATCAAGTAATTCAATAGTACTGTGGAGAAGCATGATGACATTATGGTAGAGGAAGAAAAGAGCTTTCAGGTGGTATAGGACATGTTACGGAAAAATGGCAACAGGGTGGAGAAAATCGCAACTAAAAAAAGCGCAAGGACTTGTGTTAACACCTAATAATAGAGTGCGCTCCACAATTATAGGACACCTCACGAATTTCCCACTCCCGACTTTTCCTCTGACCATGGAGTTTTCTCTCTAGTACCATTGTGTTCAGCACCTAACATCACCGTTGTACCCAATTTTTGAGCGCACGACAGCAACTCTGGTTTTTTAAAACTTTACTTTTCTCTTTCCGCACACTTCGCGGTCATGACACACCTTCAGATTCTAACAAGTTTATTTGTCGCACAATCAAATTCACGGATTCTTGATAATTTATGAAGCATCACTATTTGATGCTGATTTGACACTGATTTCACAAGCCCGCTACTCCCGCTCCTTAGAGGGAATATAAGGACATGCAAGTCGATAGATATCGCACATGCAAAACTGCCTATCTCAAATTCTCAGCCGCTCATTGCTGACGGAGGTGCACTCAAAACTGGCTAACAAGGACCCACTGTAGTCCTACTCTAGAAATACAGTTAGCACTAGTCACAGGCTGCTCCGTTGGTTTCGCTAGGTGGCGATCCAAGTAGGCAACACTCGCCCCACATCGAGGTTTTCCCACATTTTCTTACTAAAACCCATGAATCGGTGGCTCAAAATGGCGGAAGTCGCTAGCTGGCATTTTCTGATGTCTGACACTGTCAGAACATGTTCCAGTGTCTCACTGGTCAGGTCTGCTTTCGCCGCTAAGTGAACCCAAAAACGCGACAGCAACCTCGAAAGAATTCCTTTTCCTGAAAGTTTTGACTGTCTTCCGTTATCACGCCAACCACTCTCCCATTTACCATAGTTACGAAGTCTAGTATATAGCCACCTCATTCATGACCAATCAGAGTACCTGGAACAGGATTCGGTCATTTTATCAAGTGTGACATTTTGTTCCCTACATGTCATCAGTTACTGTCTACTTCGCGCAGAGCAGACACTTGAGTAAGCCGGGAACGGTGTCTGGTCTGGCAGCGTTGGACCTCAGAAAACTCCACTGAGTAATTTTCGTCATTTTGAACCTCTCATCCGCAAGTTTTAGTAAAGAAATGTATGAAAACCTCGATGTTGGGCGAGTGCTTCCCACTTGGATCGCCACCTAGCAAAGCCAACGGAGCAGCTTGTGACTAGTGCTAACTGTATTTCTAAAGTAGGACTACAGTGGGTCCTTGTTAGCCAGTTTTGAGTGCACCTCCGTCAGCAATGAGTGGCTGAGAAATTGAGGTAGGCAGTTCTGCATGTTCGATGTCTATCGACGCATATGTCATCAGATTCCCTCAAAGGAGCAGGAGCAGCGGGTTGTATGGAATCAGTGTGATCCATAGATGCTCGATAAATTATCGAAATTCCATGAATTCGATTGTGCGACAAATAAACTTGTTAGAATCTAAAGGTGTGTCATGACCGCGAAGTGTGCGGAAAGGGGAAAGTAAAGTTTTAAAAAATCACAGTTGATGCAGTGAGCTCAAAAATTGGGTACCAAGGTTATTTTAGGTGCTGATCACAATGGTACTAAAGGGAAAATTCCATGGTTGGAGAAACCCGGGAGTGGGAAATTCGGGGGTGTCCTATAATTATGAAACGCACTGTATATTCGAAATTGGATTATTCGAAAAAATGAAAAATCGAATAAACTCGAAATTCGATAAAAGTGAAAAATCGAACATACTCGGAATTCAATTATTCGAAAAATTTTTGAAATGTTCCAAAGTATACTACACATATGTATCTTGGACTTGACAGCACGTTTGAAAGAAGTTACTAAGATAGGGTTCACCAAAGTGAACGATAACATATACTATACAGTGGAAGCTGTTTCAAATATGGGTTCAATCGAAACTGTTTTAATATTGCTCGCAAAATAAAGAAAAGATCGTTCGTTCAAAGCTGGAACGCCGAAGCTAAGAATTGCGCCGGTTTCCTGCTTCCGTGTCGGGACTGATTCCCTACAAGATGACACCAAGAGCAACAGATTTCATCAAGAATCCAGGGAGAAATCAAAAAGCGCACATGTATGAGAAATCTAAAGAATGTATTCATTCAATTATGAAGATACCCATTTCGATAAAGGACAATTTCTACCAGATGCGACTTATCAGACACATAAACCCATTTGCGAAAGATTTTCCATAAAGACCGGTCAACGCGGTATGAAATTCTCAATGAAAAGAACGCACGGCCGTCGCGAGGCCGTAAACGCGTGCGACTGAGCTGCGACTGCGATGCGGCTAACCCCTCTTCATCATATAGACGCACGCGCGTCAGTAGCACGCATCCAGTATAAACTGTCCATAAGGTGCAACGACATTTACAGTCTAGTTCCTGCAATGTATGGCTAATAGAGGTTGACTTTGCTCTGCACTTTCATATTCTTTTCAGGAGCAGGTAGCATCCTCTCACTTAGAAAAATATTGAAAAAATGGCTTCTTGAGGATTCTGACACAAGTACGTAAAATCTTTTTTTAATTGTTCCCATAGGCACCGTTATATAGTCATTGTCATTATGATTCAATGTTGTTCCTTTGTGGCCATATACCTTCACATATCACCATCGCGAGCTGGTGCAAGAGCGGGAGCGTCGCGCTGATGCTGGATAAAAGTTTCATTTCACTAGTGGAAGGAGCTATTCCCGGCCGAAAACAGTTTTCCTCACTGATAAATGAAACCATTCTGGGGTTACACCGCTCCCGTCATTGCATGAGCTCGCCTTGGTGATGCGTGGCGATATTAGTGATATGGCCGCAAAGGAACAGCATTGAGTCAGGATGACCACTACTATGCCTCCCCTGTGGCTACAATTTCGAATGCATTCATAATAGCCCGACAGTGAGCAGTTGGTTTTAAGAATGACTTGAACTCCGTTGGAAATGTTTTGAGAAAGGTTTCAAGGACCTAGATTTTCTCAATCTTGCTGACCTTATCCCTTCTGAGCTCCTACGTATCAGTGATTATAAGTCGCTCTGAATCTTTTAATGTTGACGGTGTCAATGATACCAAAATAGATTCCCTCTTACTCCAACAAATTATCGCACACATGCGTAGCAGCACTGCAAGGCACCCCGAGGACTTGGTCAGGTAACGGTCTGTTACAGACCTCATGTCCCGATTCAGTCCTCCGCAAATTCCAGTTGCCTCCTCCGCAAGTCCCGAAATAAAGATTTTCAAGCAAAACATATCACTCCCACCATCCTCCGGAGATTTCGAGCTGGCTAACCGATCATTTACCAATGCTTCTCGATTGCTTCCCTGGCCGCTGCTTTACCTCTGCTCCATCCGTGCCCACAACCGAGGGACTAGTTGAGGATCGATTAATGTTCTTATCGCAGTGCATTACCTCGTGAAAAGAGTATTACAGACTGCAATATACCCACCAATCAGGAAGAAATGGTGGTAATGTAATCAGTGGTAACGTAAATGCTGTAGACCTATGGAGGTCTATCACACTTTTTGCCAAGAAGTTCTCGATTGGTTAGTCGAGCTCGCTGATTTTTCCCATCTTGACTAGGGGGCGCTGAACACATGTTTGTTGGGGTCTTTTCAATACGCTGACCACAGCGTGAGAACATTTCGGCTCAGACTAAGTATTGCACACATGCATAGGACTACTGCAGGGCATCCGGAGGACTTGGTCTGGGGACCCGGTCTGTCACAGGCCGCAAGTCCTGTTTTGGTCTATCGCAAATCTCGGTTCCCTCCTCCTCCGCATGTCCCGAAATGGGGGATTGGGGCAAAACTTATTACTCCCTCCTAAGCTTGGAGATTTCGAACTCATTTACCACTGCTCCTCGATTGCTTACCAGTCCGCTGCTTTGCCTCTGCTCCATCCATGCCCACAACCGAGCGACTAATTGAGGCATCGACTAATGTTCTTATAGCAGTGCATCCGCTAATGGAGGGAGTGTTGCAGACTGCAAACTACCCCGATCAGGACAAAACGTTGGATACCTAATCATTGCAGGCATAGAGGTTCTGAAACCCTTTTCGCTGAAAAACTATCTATAGGTTTATCTATCTGATTTCCCACTATTTCGCTCGGGGAGCGTTGAAGACATGCTTCTTGGGGTTGTTTATTATACTGAACACAATATGACAACAGTTTCACGTAAATTCATCCATTCACTGTTTTTTTTTTCGCTTTTGATGAGGAGATAGGGGACAAGTAGAGGCCACCCGTATAAATTCAGTTCGGCTCCTTGGCGAAATCGCAAGATTTGCAGCTTGATTTTGTTTTTTCTTTCTTCACTTTTAGTAACCTATTTCTCAAATTGGTGTTCCTCAATAATTTCCTGAATGTAGAATACTATACGTAGAGTCGCTCCAAAAAATCCTTGCCTCATGCTACACCGCCCATCTGCTAAGCCGCGCCGCCTCCCCCATGCATTATCATATGTGCTGCGACGTGGCTCAGTCGACGCGCAGTGTAGGTTGTTTTCTCTCCACACCGCTACCTTTAGCAACCCGATTATCGACGCTAGAGGTATAACCAAATACAGCAGTGAACCGCAACACCACAGATAACAACATGGAGTAAAGGCGATGGCTGCGAACATCAATACAGCTCATAATGTATAGCTCCACAGAAGCATACATTTTGCTTGCGCATCCATTTCCTCACTCTTTCGCTTACATACAGAAAACGTCAAGTAGACACATATCATCGAAATGCAGTAAGCATACCACTTGATTTACATTTTCTCCCTCGAAAAGGATCAAGACACGAACGTAATGCCAAAATTCCACAATGATATCTATGGCACTTAACGACGAACGCGCTCAGCTCATAATAGACTGCAGGAAGGTGACGAAAATGTGATGTGATTACTTCGAGAAAATCTCAACGGAAGAATTCTGCCATCCACCCATCCCACACCTACCGCCAACATACGGTCCTACCTAATCACCGTGGATGAAACCGTGGCCGCGCTGAAGCGCATGAAACCAGGTAAAGCGAAGGGTCCTGAATATGTAGCGGCTGAGTTATGGAAGTCAAGGCACTGGAATTCTGCTGAAATAATCTCAGAGTTTCGCTATCTTTTCCATTGATGTGATAAAAATAGGTGACTAATTTATAAGAATTTATGAGAAATTAATCTAAAAAATAATGAATAAAATAAGGAATCGAAGAAATACCTAATACAAAGATTTTGGAAGACCTACTTTATAAGATAACGATGAAAAACGCGTCTCTTGATTTCATATTTTAACATTCATAAAAAAGTGAGATTTTAGGGGAAAGTATTCGGTTGGCGAGAAAACAATGTCCGAGAATTTTGAACCCCCCCCCCCTGCTTGAAAAATTAATCGATAGAGAGGTGTGGCCTAGATAACGTTAGAGAACATTCTAGAAGCTATCATACCAAGGGTTCATAAGATAAGTAGGAAGATTACCACATCAATAATGCCTCAAATCGGAAAGGACTGCCTTCGCTCGATCTGCTTCTACGAGTGACTTCGCGGAACTTCTCTAGCAATGACAGCTGCGGACATCAACGATGCATTCAAGGAGACCCTCGTCAACGAATGCAGGGAACATCGTTGATTCATTCGTTTCACGGAGGAGGAACTAGCTTTGAAGTTCAACCTTCTCCTGGCCGACCACAGTCACTCGATAACTCAGCTCCGTTCACGGCTATCAAGGAGGATCTGGAAGCGAGTTTGCGCGGTTTGGCGACCGAGCTAGGATGCTACCAAGGACCTTAGAAAACCACTTTCACGACCTTGGCTACCGGTAAATTTTAGTAGGATTGATCTCTCACCAACTGACAGACCGTGCTAGGATGTGCCGCCTAACCATCTTTGAGTCCCTCATCCTCTGTTCACATGACAGGGTGTTTTTGCAAGATCTGGTTACAGAAGATGAGCATTGGATCGTCTAGGAGTCCAACGCCCATGTGCTGCCTGGCTCCCTTGTAGAGAAGAGCCGCCAGCACAGCCCCAATCCAATCTCCACCGCAAAAAGCTCCTCTTTTGCTGCTTCTGGGAAAAAGGACTGCTTTGCTACCGGCTGCTCCCACAAGGTAGGACGGTCATCGCTACCACGTATGCCAATCAACTCCAGAAACAAACAACACAGAAGGACCTTTGTACACCTCCACGACAACGGTCGGACTCATACTGTAATTGAGACGCTCGAGACGCTGTGCAAACGAAGAGGGCTGGGCTGAGACACCATACTTCACCCACCCTACTCTTCTGAAACTGTTGAGACTTTCTTTTCTAAGAAATCCTTGGCTAGATTTGATGATGACAAAACAGCAGTTGCTGAGTTTTGCCACACCCAGACTCCTCATTTTTGGGAGAATGGAATCAGTATCCTGCCAGATAGGTGTCGCATTGTCATATATAGCAATGGTAATTGTATTGGAAATCGAGAATGTTGTTGAATAATGTTACAACAAAAACAAAAACGAAACAAAAATTTCGGATATTACTTTATCGCCACCCTGATACATCCCCAACCTGGACGCAGCTCCCTCAGAAGACGTCCCATATAGTGATGCCAGGGGGACTTTTTCAAAACGAGTGCACTTTAGTGTTTCATTCGCAATAAATTGACGGGTAATAATGCTTTACTGTGTTTTAGTGACAACTACAACTAAAGGCTCTCAAACCCCTGCTACAACTACAGCTACAGCTCGACGCTTTGCATCAGCTAGATCCTCCGCCTCAAACGTGCGCTTCTCTGGCAAAGACACCATCCTTTTTGATGATGACGGCGACTTGTGGCGATTGTCACTGCACAACATGGAGACACGACCACTGTTTCGCAGTTTTTATACGGTAACTGTTTAGACCTGGAGCATGACCAAAGAAGTGTTCAGCTCTGGATTTGATTTCAAAGTCTGAGTGATTAAATGCATCTAGAAGTTTTTTTTTCAGCAAATATGGGCAAATCGTGGTCTCGATGAACATTGTCCAGCCTCAGCGAAAAGATCAACAAAAATCTGTAGTGATTACAAGATCCTGGTATATGTTTTTGCTCATGTAGATTTATTCGCTTCTTCCCAAAAACTTCAAATTTCTATTTGAATGATCGAAATTTCATTTGAATTTTTTTCCAATTATTGCGGGTGGACCTTAAAGTGGTTGTTGGTTCCAGACATCCAAGAATAGATCTCACTTGGAACAGATATTCTTACCTGACACCTGAAATTTTTTTCTGGTCGGACTTCGTTGATAACTTTTTCTAAAAATAAAATCTCTTCCTAATTTTGTGCCTTGAATACTCAGAAACTTCTGGGCACCGTTGCCGACCTAAACGGGCTCATGTACCTGTACGGCTGCCAATGATGAAACAGCCCACGGCGACACTAGATACCCTGGACCGGCGTCATTTCGAAATGCGAAGGGAGTGCAGAATAATCCATGTGTCGATTCATCATACGCCGTGTGGTGGGCGATGCGTCGCCATTACCGTCGCTATGTGGAACGGTGCCGGCTCGGGTTCTATATTGTCGCAGAGGTCGGTTTCATCGTTGGCACCGGTGCCCAAAAAGGCCGCACGGTAATCGCAGCCCGTCCGCACGGCTTTAGATGACCATCAGCATAGAATTCGCTGATGGCCCGTACGGTGCAGAAAGGCCTACCTGAACAGATTTTCTGCTCGCACCCAGAGCAAAGCTGCTTGTTTCTGTCTACCATGTTGCTTTCCACCAGGATCACGTTGAAAAAAATCTCCTACGACTCTTTATGTTCATACCTACATAAATTGACATTCCTTCTTGGAAGAATGTTACCTGAAAACAGATGAGTATCAGTCAGAAAGAGGCAGAAAGTTGAATAAAAACTTACAATGGCTTTCATCAAGAAGAAGCTCTTTCGTATAGTGTATCAGGAACGCTACTCGCTCTTGTGTAGTTGCTTTGAGAGTGAACACTTCTTAATCACAGCGTCAAAAATGCCCTATCCTTTACTCGTCTATTTTATATGAGAGAAAAGGGGAGCTCGGGGGGG
>JARK01001582.1:34614-57896 GCA_000688135.1 Ancylostoma ceylanicum
GGGGGGGGGGGGGGGGGGGGGGGAGGCACTTGCTAGAGATTGCAGAGGTTCTTTTGACAGGGCGCAGACGCTCTAACTTGCTAGCCGCAGGGATCTGTGATGGTTCAGCATATTTCATAGGTGTATATGCCTCGTAGTGCGAATCGCCGATGTTGATCTAGATTAGGCTATCAGTTTGCTCTTAATGCCACTGTGAGAAAAGTTATGACTTTGTACGTCCAGTATATACGTGCTTTTTCTACAGACTTCTGATGAGCCATCTAATGAAACTCTTCGAAAATCGCTTTGCTCCTTCAAAATGGATGCAGCATTTGCGATCAACAGTCCAAAGAAACCTGGCTACAAAATTTTGAGGAAACGTTTGTTTATTGTCCGAAATGGGTAGCATCAGTGAGTTGTAGTGCACTGGTAAATGTCTCGGCCTTCACAGATGCAATCGCGGGTACAACCCCTGTCACAGCTCATACTTTTGCACCATTCTTCCGCTTGCTGTTTTCCTTCAAAATTCTGTTCTATGCTGTTTTATAACGTAACTATGTTTTATGCGTACGTTTTATAACATATAATTAGATGTTCTGAAAGAGTAGGAGCTCTTTGAAAGCCCCATCCTTGTTCGCAATGACGCCGTCGATGGTGCATGGTGCGTACATGGCGCAAATTCTCGAGTGATCTTTTCCCGCAAAAACTCTACATCGTAGGATTACCTGAGGTGCTGAACACGCATACCGTATCCACTTTGAACCACAACCCCATTTCTCTGGGGTTGCGGTGGACTTACTATAGGGAACCGAAAGAAATCGCTCATTTCGGCATTAAAATGGAACTTTCATACAAAATCATGTCGACAGTCGTGACCAACTGGTGAATTCTCCTCTCGAATAAAGACTTGGAAGAACTCTGCGAGGTAAGTGAATTTGCCTATGTCCCCGTTCGTGAATCTCCTTTGGTACGACCTCTATAAGTGCCTCCACCTACGGCAAAACGGGCATAGGAGGGTATTTCTTCGGTGGAATTTTGCACATGGATTCTTCACCACAAGTCTTGCACACATTTTGCTCAGCGACGTCATTTTCGTACGGCTACGGCCGATAAATGTAGGAACTGGTCTTGAATATTGTATACTGCACGTACAAGGTTCACGACATACACATGAACTGGCTAAAAAAGAAGTAGAATTTCTTCAGTTCAAATTGTTCCACGGTATTTTACATCTAAAGTGTGATAAGAGCAACTAGCAAAAGCGAGCAGCGGATTTACAGCTGACACAGCCACTGGCGAACGCAGAAAGTGGGCGGGATAGGGGGAGGAGTGGGGGGAGGCAGGAGAAAAATGGGGTCTCCGACACTAATTTCTTACAAGCTGTCTGCTTTCATTTAATATGTTCGTTTTACACTACAATGTTTTTGAACGCGAAGACAAGACAGCATAGAATTGTATGTTTGAATGCCCTTTCGATCACAGGTGTCACGCGCAAAATCGTCTGCAATATGTACCTCACTAATCTCTTCAAGTCGGCCTTGATTTCATAGTCGAGGATCATCTTTGAAAGTCCTAAAGTCTTCTAACGATATGATTTTTATGCACAGCCCTCTTGTCAATTCTGATCTGTCGACCTTTTCTTTCACTATCGTTCCAGAGTACGCATTGGCATCACGGAGCTTCTCCTGACCTACGCTTCTCAGCTTTGCTCAAAGCGACGTCTAGAAAGGTAGGGTGTTCGTTATTATTATCATCACGAAATGACGATGAGATTAGATTTCATTCTTTGCCTCAGGTCCACAGGAAATTCAACGCCACGTACACATTCTCAATCGTGAATCTGGAAGAATTGTAAGTCCGAGAGAATTCTAAAGTACAGGGCTGTTCATAATTATGGTGACACCTTGTTGGCTTCCGCTTCTTTGATTTATTTTGGGTTACTGTTTCTTCCTGGAGTATACTCTTGCTCATTTGTTAGCGCTAGTCCGTCACTTCCAATATTTGCGTGTAACACGGGATATTTCTGAATTGTTCTTACTCACAGCCATTGAAAAGCTAACGCCCATTTTTGAAAGATTTGTGTTTCGGCACGCTCTATTTTCAAACGTCTAAAAACCCCCAAGAAGCCGGCTTCCACAATGATTCGAAAGAATGAAGAGTTGGGATCAAATTCCAATCAAATCAGAAGTGGAAGGTCCGATAGAATTTACAAGAAACCTGAAAACTCTTGAAAATTTCAATTTTGCAATTAACTCTGAAAATCCCAAATTTCAACAGACCGTCTCTTTCAGCTTAATCGATTTCAGAGGCAGTTGCTTCATGAAAACCTCATGGCGATGAGAATTTGTGGTTTTTTCCCTCGTAGTTGCTGAAAAACTTCATTCCGCTAGGAGCGAGTTTGACAATATTGCTGGCGTGCCAAAATCATAGAAATTATCAAAAAAAATCATCGTCGATGCAGCAGGAGATGAAAGTTATCTTGGAACTCGATACATATTTTTGTTCGTTGTTCGTTCACGAAAAAAGAACCATATCGCCGTTTCAAGCGATGTTGGAATGCGTTTAATATGATTGCTTACTTTTGTCACCATAATTATGGGCACAGCAGAAACACACATGTACAGCAGAAACATCAAACACCCTAAGAATGTGCAGAACTCCACAAAACGTGCTATATTTCTCAGGTGGAGCAATATTGACGTGTTGTTCCATTGACTACAACTCTAGAGGATGTTAACAAGAAAGCAGAGAAGACATCCTGAAACCCCAATATCGCCCAGCTTTTGAAACAGCTTGCCGAAGGGGACAGAGTCGAACGCCTTTTTAAAATCAATGAATGCTACATAAGCCCTTTTCCTGTTGTGAATTGCTTCCAGCGATTGTGGGATGGATGAAAGCAGTGCAGTGGCTGTAGATCTACTCAAAAGAAAGTCGCGTTGAACTCTCTCTGAGTCTCACGGTAACAGAGATGAGACTGTGGCGCGTTTTTGTGTTGACTACATTTTCTCCACAACTCTAATAGATGGCAACGTCGGCGGATGATATAAGCGGGAACCATTGCATATTGTATGGGTAGGTCTACGAAGTCATTGTATGGGTAGGTCTACGAAGTCCTGCGCAGAGAACTCGAAAGACTGAGAACCGGAGAACAAGAAGAACTTTGTCCTTAGGTCGTCATGTTTGGCAGTTTTTTCTTAGAGGATAAAGGATTCCCATGCTGGGAAAATCGACAGTGGTGTGACAGTTTTCTTGTAGAATATAATGACTAGTCAACCGTTTCCCAGCTTGTTATCAAAATTGAAAGCAGCTCTCGGAAGCAAATTTTAGTGAAAAGTTGGGGTTCAGAAAATTCGCTCTCGAGCCTCTTTAGCGTTTTGCTAGCAGATCCCCTGCGACTTTCTGAAATAATGAACAGCAACAGGTATTGCGGAGGGTGCTATTTCCATAAAGCAGCTTGGAGAGAATCACTCACCAGGAATCCTAGAGATACCAAAGAAAAACCTTCGAAAAAAGCTCTTTTTATTTTCACCATTAGCGCACCAGGACTTCCATGTGGAGTAGGTCCAGACCTAACACAAAAGAGGTATTTTGAACTGTGTCGCTTGTGATATTACAGAAAAATCCTCAAAATCCAGGAATCAAGAGACGTGATTTTTGGAAGCTTTCTGTTATTTCGTAGTTCCCAGCCCTAGCCGACACCACGTGTACAAACAGTATGAAAGAGCTCGCTTCGCTCTACAAGGATGTAACTATAGCTAGATGTCATACTACGTCCAAACCAAATTAAATGGTTCTGAAAAAAGTGCATTCCTCTGCATCAACCTAATAGTACCATGAGGCAAGAGACGCAGACCGGTCACGAAAAGGTACTTTTGAGCAATTTTTCATTCTGATCGCCATGTCATGAGGCCTAAAGAGGCTGTGCCGGTTTGGTTTCTTGTATCTATAGATTTATTCGGATATTTTCTGCAGCAATTAGCCAAAGCATCATCGAGACTCCTTTATGGAGCCAGACAGTAAGGTATTCGGAATGTACATGAGAATAAGGAATCCGCTAGGAACAGTAGTGGCATGAAAGAATCGCCTCTGGCACTTTCGCTCATAGTTTCTGTATCATGTATGTATAGAAATCACATCTAGCTGCGTAAAAGTTTTCATCAAAGTAGAATTTTCCCAACAACTGGATTTGTTGCTAACGGATGCTAATGCATAGGGCGATACCCTGCCACCATCGAGCCTTATTGAGGCACCAAAAAAATTCATGCACCAAAATTTCCGTGGGTGCTGCCTTTAAGGTACGATACACATTTTCACACTTAACGTCGATCCAATCTAATTTCGCTCCATGTGATTGAGCATTGAATGACGAAAAAGCGGACTTTTCACAATAAAACGACTGGAAATGTTTTGCAAACACTTGAGCTATCTGCGTATTATGACCTTACTTCTTATTAATTGGCAGTTCATGTGTGTGTGTTTGAGTCTGTACACGAGAACCAGCCATCGAAAATGGAAAATACCAACACCATCGTGTTCAGCGCGTCGAGTTATGTACGAAAAAGTTGAAAATTTCAATTTTTACCCTAATTTACAGGTATTTCGGGCCACTTTTGTCATGTTCAGACATGTTAAGTCCTTTTAGTAACCGAAATTTGTTTACACCTCAGTTGGAATGAGTGATCCTGGCCTGTGATTACTAGACCGTATAAAAAGGACAAGGAGGGCACGATCCCTTTAGAAGGAAGAGGATAAGCCAAGAAGACGAAGAATGATAAGGAGGAAGGTTGCACCGGCACGGGCGTTGGGGAAGTGATAGGAGACAGACTACTGCTATGGAAGCGGTGCGCTGGAGCCCAGTAGTAGGGAAATGTTGCTGGACGAGTTCATTGCTGAGTGAATGGTACGCCGGCGCTCAATAGAGGGGAATATATACACAAATGCGAGGCGAGCGAAGCGAGCCTAAAAGAAGCCAGAGAGTCCGGCGCAAGCCGGACGATCAGGCTGGTGACTTCTAAAGGATATGGCATGCTTCAGTGCGATGACGACGCTGCGGCCGTTCACCGCAGAAAGTTTTCATGCAACTGATCCTACACCAACACGTTATCCATCGCGAATGGTGTGATAATACATGAGAACTTGTAACACATTGTTACCATCCCAGACATTCGCTCGGGAGTCCCGCCTGACAAAACGCTTTCTTATCACTTTCGGGACAAAATCAGGTGCACCGGAGGGAGGCATCATTTTGGTTTTGTTGCTGAATTAACCGGAGAATGGTGCGGGTTTGTTATTGCCACGTGGTAACCCTTATCAGATGAGGGGTACACATATAAGGTCGGCGAAGAGTGGAGTCCTACGGGACTTGTCTGGCCTGATGTGGCACGACTAAGACCGTGGCCCAGTGTGAAGACCAGGCGAGATGCGTGGGAGGCGGTTGCGCTCAGCCGAGACGCGGAAACGAGATCCGCTATTAGCGGCCGGGGTCGGCCCACGGACCGCATACGCGTTGCGGATTTCACCGTGCATTTTTTCTTTTTTCAGTTTCGGGACAAAAGTCGGTCTCCCGCACTATGATACTGGTATCATTTCCGGGACAAAATCCGGTCTCCCGCCGCAGCTTGCAGGACAAAATCGGGATGTTGCGGGACAAAAACTAGCTGTCGATGAGTCCCGCTCACCCTCGAACGGTCATTGTTTTGTCAGTCGGGACTCCCGAGCGAATGTCTGGGATCATTTCCATTCATTTTGTTCACAGCGATGGTGTCGCTGTCGAGTTCGCCATGGGCATAATAAAGCGCTCATAGTAGTGGTCATCCTAATTCAATGTTGTTCATTTGCGGCCATATCACTGATATCACCACGCACCACCAACGCGAGCTCATGCAATGGCGGGAGCGTAGCGGTGTGAGCCCAGAAAGGTTTCATTTATCAATGAGGGTAACTGTTTTCGGCAGGGAATAGTACCTTTCACTAGTGAAATGAAACCCTCATCGAGTACCTATGCCCACGCTCTTGCACCAGCTCGCGGTGGTGATAGGTGAAGGTATAGTGTGAGACGGGCGATAAGGAACATCACTGGATTGGAGTGATTGGCCTAGAGTGTAGAAGCTGATCTATAACGGGTCCACTATTGCGGGAGGGGTGCGCCCGCGCCCAAAAGTGGGAGTCGGGGCCAGCGCTATGATAAGGGCGCGCCGGCGCCCAAAGTGGGAAGAGACGGGTTCGGCGCTGTGATAAGGGCGCACCGGCACTCAAAATGAGGGAGAAACAGGTCTGACGCTGTAATAATAGTGCGCCGGCGTCTAAAGTGGAGGAACCGGGACCACAGTTGTGATAAGGATGCGCCGACGCCCAAAGTGGGGGACGGGTCCGGCGTTGTAATAAGGGTGCGCCGGCGCCCAACGTAGGGGGAGACGCTTCTGGCGCTATGATAGAGGTAGAGTTAGAGAATTCGGATATACCTTCGAAATTGGAAAAGAATTCATTTGATTTACAAGGGAGCCGTTCGTTCTTCATCGCTTTCGTGAAGGTAGGCGTTTACCTCAAATTAAGTTATGAGTAGTCTTCCTACATGAATGGTCGAAGTCACGCCAGTGTTTGTCCGCAGATTTTTACTGGTAAATAAAGACCTTTCTCATTTAAAGGGGGAATGGCGCGTCGGCATCTTTTCTGGCTCTTCTTGCCCTTTTGACTGAGCGCCGACTCTCAACATAGAATGAGTGTTTCGGTCCTGTGGGGCCGAGGATAGTCCTGCTCATGAGTCATGTTGTGGTTCCTTTGTTTCTGTGGGACGAGCACATTTCTAAGAATCTCATCTTGTCAGATATTGGCATGAAATTTATTATTTCAATCTATGAAAAGCAAATGTGTCTGTGTGTAATGTGTGTAAAATGTGTGTAAAACTGAGATCAGATGAACATTTTTTACGATTAGGGTTTGTTCGGATTTTAACAAACTTTTACGTACTAATGTGTTCCCTAAGAAATACACTTGTTTTAGGAGAAGACTGAATACGCTCATCTAATTACTAGCAATTTGACTGTATACGACTGGCCATTGCATGTACTTGTACATGTCCAATAAATAAGTGAATAAATAAATAAATAAATAAATAAATAAATAAATAAACAAATAAATAAATTAATAAATAAATAAGTGTGCCTTCACAAGTCTTTACAATTGCGAGCACTCATTCCCGAATCACAACAACTTTCTGTAACGAAGAACTTGTGACGATTCTTTTGTATATGGATAGTAGGAGCGTCAATGAAGAGGTTGACGGTTTTTTTTTTGAGAATAGTGAAGAACCTCATTAGTGAAAACTTTCTCATCAGTCCCTAGAACATCTTCGTGCTGCACACCAAGAAGAACTGTAAGAGAACATTTCCCAGCCTTGACTCATTCTTTACTTTTCTACCCTAACAAACCTACAGCCGCGCAGTCTCGATTTCTTCATGGTGTTGAGCTAGATAGACGAACGTGTGAGTGCAGGACTCATCGACATCTTGTTCAGACTGATCCCATCATTTCGGCTAATTCTCTTCTTTATGGTCTTAGAACTTCCAATGTGATCACTAAACGGGGCAACACGTGGTTTATCCCACTTCAGTGGCTCCTACTTCCTTCCATGATTTGATATTCCCCTGTATTGTCTTTAGAAAGGATATCGACCTTTTTGAATGCTGTAATGGCCTCTCCCTCAGAGATTCCGAGAGAACAAACGCAGCAGGAACACGCTTCTACAGCAGTTACACCTCGAGGTGATTTTGTCGCCCCACGAGCTGTGTTTGTTCTCCCCCCCCCCCCATTTGCTGCTATTGGGAGGCGAAGATCTGGTTCTCGTGCCATAAACCTCGGATGACAGCTCTATCTGGGCGAATCTCAGATCAAGCCGCGTTTCTAATGCAGACTTGGGTAAGCGCATGCTTACCCAAGCATATCCAAAAAATGTTCTCGAACGCGTGTGCGCCTCCCGTAACAACGCTCGGTGGACGTAGGCGGACTTTTGCATCCGCGGCGCACCCGCGGCGCATCCGCACGCGTCCGCAGCCCGACACCTCGTCCGACAAATTGTTGCGCTGGGCCACGGTTTTACCCGGGCCTCAGCTGGCCAGACGAGTCCTGCAGGGCTCGCCTTGTCTCCGCCGAGGGAGACACGACTGAGCTCTGATGGCCAGCGACCGGCTTATATACACCTCTCAGGGGCGGGACGTGACGTGACAATGAGGAGGAAGAACGCAGATAGAACGCAGGTCAAGCAGCACCACAGTCGACTGGGCAGCCGCTTGCCCCCTTAATGCAACTCAAACACAGGATAAACACTAGGAATGCTGCAGCTCTTCATCATGCAGCAATGTCTGCCTTCCATTTTTCTGGGGGCGTGGCTAGTAGATCCTGCTGCGTTTGTCGTCCCGGAATCTCTGAGCCAGAGCGCGTGGACCATACAACAGATTTGTGGTGAGCCCATTACTTCATACCTTCATGAAACCGAACGAATTGTAGGTCAGAAGAAAGAACATTTGATGACGTATCAACCATACATGAAATGAAGATGTAATCACACTGATACATAAGAAAGCAGAGGCGCCAAATGAAGCGCCAATATTTTTTAGAGACCCTGCATTTGTGCGATAAAAGAAAGAAATTACTTGGTTGAAAATTTTCTTCTAGCAAATCTTTCCTCTCTCTCTCTCTCCCTCCCTCCCTCTCTCTCTCTCTCTCTGATAAGATACATATTAGGTTGGTGCAGGGATAATGCGCATTCTCATTCGCTCATCTCCCGCGCTCACAACTCACTTCAAAATCAATTTTTCGCATTGAAGCTTAGAACCGTTGTAATCGGCAAATCCTTCGCAATATGGGTAAATTCAAAAGATCGACAGAGATGTGTTTTTCATTCCAAGTAGATGAGAGGTTTGAAATGTCCGTGAAATTTGCTAGAAGTCGCTGTAAAGCATCTAATGTCGGTGATAATGACAACAGGAAATTTTTTGGCACCGGAAATGATGCATCCAAAAGTGCATGTTATTAATGCACCAACCTAGTGCTGTGCACTGGCGCTCATCCATTTTGCGCGGAGAGCGTGATAAAATCGATGAAGTAAAAAGTGGTATATCAGCGTTGCATGCTCTGTCTTCATAAGACATTTAATTAAATTCGGAAAAGCTGAGAAAAGCAAAGTTTCAATACTCGCTTCGACAATGAGGCAACAATTAACAGAATGGGATTGTTCTATTTTTATGTTTCAATTCGATTTCTAACACTTCGAAAGTATTGAAATTTTTCAGAAGTCGGATCACTCAGGAGAAGGTCATGAATTCTTCCAAGAAAATGCCAAAACGGTAAGTCCATGGAGTTAAAAAATGCAACTTCTCGTTTCCTTTTGCGATGCGTTGCCTAACACTTTAGTACGTTGAAAGAAGAAGAGAGTAAACTTTTGTACCCAGGAATGCGTGCGCCTTTCTTGCCTTTACATTACGTCGAAGGGGAATTTCTTTTTTTTAAGTAAGAAGATTAGGTTTGTGTGAGTTTATTGCTATCATTGAGTAAAAAACCGGCGCACCACTCTCGCAGTTGTGGAATCCTCAGCGGCGTTGCTCTACCATTGAGCTCCAGCGCATCGCCTCCATAGCGGTAGCCCGTCTCCTATCATTTCCCCAACGCCCGTGCCGACGCAACCCTCACCCGTATCATTCGTCCTCTGCCTAGCTCATCCTCTTTCTTGTAAAGGCTTCGTAACCACCTCTTCCCTTTTACACGGTCTTGTAATCACAGGCCAGTATCACTCGTTCCAACTAGGGTGTAAACAAATTTCGGTTATTGAAAGGAATTAACATGTTTGAAACACCTGTAAATCAAGGTAAAACACAAACACGAAACACTTCTAAATCAAGGTACAATCCAAAATTTACCACGTATTCGTAAACAACTCGATGCGACACAATGGTGCTCTCACACACACACACACACACACACACACACACACACACACACACACACACACACACACACACACACACACACACACACACACACACACAAAATAATTTAAAAAAAATAATAGAAAATAATACCTAAGCTCCGTTTCGTTCCTTTTACTAGACGGAAACAAAAATAAAGAATAAGACCATCACCGGAGCTCACCAGTAGTGAGTGATCGTCTTGAAAAAATATAAAAAAGAAAAATAAATGAACCAATTTGTTCTGCTGTAGAATTCGGACTGGGTCGTGGATCACTTCGGAATAGCAGCGTGTCGTCGTTGTTTCACTGGAAAAAATGAGTTAGGGGTAACATTCATAGTGTACACAGTGTACACACTGCAATGAATATGGATCACATATAAAGGAAATAAGGAAGAGGGAGAGCATTGAAAAAGAAAGAAGTTGAAAAAGGAGAAGAAATAGTAACGGGTAGTCCCAAAATCATAATTTACGATTTTGTTATTAAAGGACGAGCGCGACATTAAGTAGATTGGCGCGCAATTCAAAAAAGAAGAAAGGTTAAAAAGATACATATGAAGCACATTATGGACCAGAAGTTAAGAAACTGCGTGTATGAGCGGGTGTGTATGTGTGTGGAAGATTTGTTTATTAGTGCAGTGCATTGGTTTATTCCATTTTCAGACTCGTTTACAAAGTAGGCATCAAGAAAACTGCCAAGGAAGCTCAGCGAATCTTCAAATGGAACTCAGTGGGCGATGATTACGTTGGTTTTTCTTCACTTGACCACATAGAGTAGTGGCCACATATTTAGGGTGTTTTTGACGACAGAATTTTTTTGAAAACATTCCCTACCCTATGATGAGCAATCGAGGCCAAGTTTGCATATGTTTTGGCCATCATTTTAGTTGCTTATCGCGCACGATGCCTCAATCAAAAAAGGATTGAAAATCAACGTCTACTTTGCATAGATCTTCTCGAACTTTTTATTGTGTTGGGCAATAAGTTCCTGCGGTTTCTCAGGGGCACTGAAATTACTGCTTTACACAACATGAGTCACAACAAGTGATTCATGTAGCCCTTTCCCTCTGCTATTAATTTTATCAGAGACGGAGCATAGGGTTCCTTTCCAAGAAAAGCCACATTGTTTGGAACGACCCAACTTGTGACTCTCAACTGCAACTTCTCAGTGGAACTCTAGAAATTGCCCAAGGAAAGAACCAAAATAAATAGTTAGGGACTGCTTCAGGCTTGCAGAGGTTGTATGCGTGAGTTTACATTTTACTATAGAACGAGTGCGCCGACTCGCCTCCGGCGAGTCTCGCACTTGCCCGCTTCGCGGGACTTCGGTACTGACGTACCCGTGGTTTTCAACAAAAGCGGATGAAGCCGAGAGTTGCGAGACTCACCAAGGGCGAGTCGCAGCACTTGTAGGGACATGATCAAATTGCGTGCTGGTAATCGTTTTCGCATATAAACTTTAGTTTCGCATTTAACCCCTTCGATAAGGCTCGATTGATCACGGACAGAAAATTGAGAATTTAACCACTGATAGCAACTTCCACTTTCCTTCTGTGGTACGATTCATAGACATTTGCACATGAAACCTATATCGTTCGGATCAGAATTGTGCCCCGCAGCGCAAGAAATTATTGCGATCTACGCGAAGCGCGGCGAAGCTGCGCTTTGCGCAGATGACACTGATTTTTTGCACTGTGGGGCACAATTCTGAGTCGAACGGTATAGGTTTCATGTGTGTTTGTCGGTTGGATCGTGAGATGTAAGCGATAACCAACAAACACACAAACAGATGAGTTTTACTCTATAGTGATGGGGATAGGGAGCCAAAAATCGATAAAACCGACTTCTGGAAAACGGCAAAAGACCCTTACATTGCACTGCGGGGCACAATTCTGAGTCGAACGGTATAGGTTTCATGTGTGTTTGTTGGTTGGATCGTGAGTTGCACTGCGGGGCACAATTCTGAGTCCGACGGTATAGGTTTCATGTTGTTTTGTCGGTTGGATCGTGAGATGTAAGCGATAACCAACAAACACACAAACAGATGAGTTTTACTCTATAGTGATGTAGGATAACGTTTTAATGGAATTTGCTCGGAGGCGGCGCGCCCTCTCAATGTGAAGGGTCACTCAAAGTTTTTTCGCGAACTGAATCAGTTGAACGCAGTTTTCGCTGGAACTTAACATCCTTAGTGGTTCTTCTTTACTCCTAGAGCAAAACTTGGAGCGTAAATGTACCACTCTTTTAGAAGAAGCACCTCCTCTGGGCTAAAGTTACCTCTCTGAGACGAGCATCCATTTCTGCGCCTTCTTTTCAACAGTAATTGCCGCCCTTTACATGTCTTTGATACAATAGCGGCCATAAAGATATGATCAGAGCCATATCCCATATTGATCAGAGAATCTTTTGCCATAACTCGCTTCTGGGTTGAGCTATGTGATACAAATTTTAGGATGTACTGAATCTCCATGAGCGCTTTCCAATTGCTGCTCACCATTGACACAGCTTCATATAACATGGATTGTTGAGCTCAAATTTAACTTTCTCGGATGTCGTAGATTTTGTATGAAATTCCAGCTATTGACTACTAGGAGAAAAGAAGAGTTGGTACAGATTGAGCACATATTTGTCTATTATTTCCACCACAATGCTATTATCTTCCTTTGCTGCTCGAACGGGAGGACGACATTAAATAATGGAAATCACCAAAGAAATTGGTTGAATTATATCTTATGTACATGAACATCAATACAGTTTTCATTTGAAACCCAGATTAGTTGCTAATGGTGGATATCATATAAGCATTCCGTGTCGGCCCGATGTTTTTTCTTTGGAATTATGAAAAAAATCCTTTTTCATACTTTTACACGACTTTTTGACGAGCCCATTTTTTTTGTGTGAAGAGAAGAACTATGGAAGGCAACTTACAATACCGCCCGTAACTCTTGCGAAAAAAACGGGTGGCGACGGATTAATCCGTCGCCTACGGATTAATCGTTAACAAACCGTCGCAGTACTGTAACTCCTTTTAAAATCGAGCTTCTCAAAATCAGAGCATATCTTCGGATTCCCCATCAAAATTGGAGTCGAATGACATATGAAACCACTTTAATTTTGAATCCAAGAATTTTATTTCTTCAAAAATTTTAAAATTTTAAAAAATTCCAGCGACGAGGTCAAACACTGAAAAAAATGCTGGAAGTTGCGGAAAATCTCAAGAACTGAATGGTTTTGAACATAGCTCTAGGGTTTCGTTCAACATTAGCTTCGTTTTGAATAATTTATCGCATGTCTGATTTCGTGTTATTTTAACGAAATCCAGAAGTTTGCCTTTTCATACCGGATTCAGGATTTCAGCTATTGATGAGATAGTTCATATTCACTCAATTCAGGAACTTCTCAACGGAAATCCTAAGAGAAATCTTGGCTAACTTTTCATATTTACTGGGGAAATTCCGCTCAAAGTGACAGCGATCGTCTATTTTTACGAAATACGGCGTTTTATCATGGTCCATTAAAGAGGACCGGCGTTAGCAGAATGATTAAAATCCTCTCAGTTGGTAGATTTCGAACACTTCTGACTTAATCTTAGTTCAGGGTGCAGTAATTAGCTGTCGTTTTTCTAATACAACCTGCTTTACACGGTGAAAAACCCAAAAATTCGCGGAAATTTCTAGTCATTTCAGTCATCAGTGCGAAATCAAGTAATTTTTATATTTTCTGACTCACCGTGGTGTGCGCTTTTCGAAGATATAAGTATTGGTCACTAATCTGGTAGGAACTTCGCCTCTAGTTCCAGGTACATGCCATAATTACGCAGCAGGTCTACTCAGACCCGATTCGGGGCTCGGACGTACTGGTGGTCACACCGGAGGCATATTTGCACCTCCGAGACATCGCCTAATTTGAATATCACTACTAAGGCTCAAAGAACACATCAGTTGCAGAACTAATACTCGGAACAAATTTTTATTAACTGGAACTACGAAATTACAAAAGAAAATTAAAAAAAAAAGAAAAATCGACTCTGTGCAGAAGTAAGTTTCAAGCTGGACCATTATTGAATTATAGAAAATCCCTCTCACACTTCATTTTAAAGTATTTCCGCGTTTCTTCTTGACTACTCATCTCATCCTGTTATTGATCTCCAGAATTTCTCACAAGATCTTAAAAATTTCTAATAACTTCATGCAATTTTCGTGAATTTCATTGTTTTTCACGAATTTCAGCGATTTACCCACAAATCTTAATAATTTTCAATAATTCAACGTGAACCATGTGAATTCCGCCGATTCTCAGAGTTTTCCTAACAAATCTCAAGAATCCCTCAACAGATATAGATAATTCTTGTCCATTCCACAGATTTTCAGTAAATCCTATACTTTCGTGTAATTCTGGAAAACTTCATTGCTTTTCGAAAATTTCTTCGATTTACTAGCAAAACTTGGCGATTTTCGATAATTCCGTGCAATTCCAGCGAATTCAACTGGTCTTCGAATTCCTCGAAATTTGCTAATGCTTTCAGATTGTAGAGGGTATTACTTCACCATTTGATGTGTTCTTTGAGCCTTAGTAGTGATATTCAAATTAGGCGATGTCTCGGAGGTGCAAATATGCCTCCGGTGTGACCACCAGTACGTCCGAGCCCCGAATCGGGTCTGAGTAGACTGCTGCGTAATTATGGCATGTACCTGGAACTAGAGGCGAAGTTCCTACCAGATTAGTGACCAATACTTATATTTTTGAAAAGCGCACACCACGGTGAGTCAGAAAATATAAAAATTACTTGATTTCGCACTGATGACTGAAATGACTAGAAATTTCCGCGAATTTTTGGGTTTTTCACCGTGTAAAGCAGGTTGTATTAGAAAAACGACAGCTAATTACTGCACCCTGAACTAAGATTAAGTCAGAAGTGTTCGAAATCTACCAACTGAGAGGATTTTAATCATTCTGCTAACGCCGGTCCTCTTTAATGGACCATGATAAAACGCCGTATTTCGTAAAAATAGACGATCGCTGTCACTTTGAGCGGAATTTCCCCAGTAAATATGAAAAGTTAGCCAAGATTTCTCTTAGGATTTCCGTTGAGAAGTTCCTGAATTGAGTGAATATGAACTATCTCATCAATAGCTGAAATCCTGAATCCGGTATGAAAAGGCAAACTTCTGGATTTCGTTAAAATAACACGAAATCAGACATGCGATAAATTATTCAAAACGAAGCTAATGTTGAACGAAACCCTAGAGCTATGTTCAAAACCATTCAGTTCTTGAGATTTTCCGCAACTTCCAGCATTTTTTCAGTGTTTGACCCCGTCGCTGGAATTTTTTAAAATTTTCAAATTTTTGAAGAAATAAAATTCTTGGATTCAAAATTAAAGTGGTTTCATATGTCATTCGACTCCAATTTTGATGGGGAATCCGAAGATATGCTCTGATTTTGAGAAGCTCGATTTTAAAAGGAGTTACAGTACTGCGACGGTTCGTCAACGGTTAATCCGTCGGCGACGGATTAATCCGTCGCCACCCGTTTTTTTCGCAAGAGTTACGGGCGGTATTGTATATAGCATGTTGCTCGCTTACGATACGATTTGGAATAATTTCTTCCAGAGCTGAGATGTCGAGATACAGTCGAAAAACTATAATGTCAATGAAACAGTGAATTTTCACTTGAAACGTGGTAGTTCTGCTTGGAAGCAGTTTACGTCAACGCCAAGCAGCGGAAAGAAAGAACACTTGAACCCTCACCACATCCTCAAATTTCGTCAATTTCGTCTAAATAGCTCAATCCATAGTTAAGAGCTCAATCCATAGTTGAGTTATAGTTCGAGATTCTGTCTTCAATAGTGCCTCTGATCATATCTTTGAGGCCGCTACTGTATTTGTTGCCTTTTGAGTTGCATTCAATCCATGATAGAAGTCAAACAGTAGGAGTGATCGGGGGTTGCCGTCCTAGTCGAAATGGTGCTTCACAGTCCAGGCGATAGAAAATGAGGTGCGGAGAGAATTAAGGAAATCGGCTTAAATATTTACAAAGAGTGAATCAAGGACTACAGAACGGTTACTGATACGCAATCAAGCAAAGTTTGGTTCCCAGTAAAAATTGAGGTGAAAAAACCGTACGAACTCATTGCCCAACTCAATATTATATTTCAATAGCCGTTAGTAGCTGCTAGAGCTGAGGGTAGAAACAAGTGTTAAATTTGTACGAAAGTTCAATCTTGTTGAATCAGAAGAATATTGGGAGCCTCGAAACTTTCCCTGAATAACCGAGTGCTTGTTCAAAGAAGCGGAAAAAATGGGCAACTGCTATGCTATTATGTTTCTTGGTCGACACCAAAATGCTCAACTACATTGAGAGCAAAGAATGATGATTGAGTTAATACACTACACCTTGTTACGTCCCGGATCATCCTCGTAGCTCATTCCGAGCCTTAGTTACGGAGTTTGAAATTCAACCACTTGATGACCCGAGGTTGGCGGCGCGCTAAATATGTGGCCGTCACCGTATGCCTTTCGACAATTAAAGAATTCTCCCTTTTCTGTGTAGATTTTCTGGCAAGATGGCCACCTCTACTACTCTGACACTGCGGAATCAACTACATCAATACAAATCAGCGGCGGAGGCCCAAACTGGGAGCATGGGATATTTGATTGGGTCTACGAAGAGGAAATATTTGGCAGAGGTTCAAAAGTGAGTTTGAAATAACCAATACCGCCATTTCACCTGAAACATGTTTTCTATCTTACAACTCAGAAGATTTCACCGCGTTGGTGGTGTATATTACCATAATAATCACGCCGTGAGAACTTGACTTTTTGTTTCTGGTTCTGCCGAAGCGCCGTCTCAAATTTTTCGACAGATTTTAGTAGTAGGTCTCTGGATCCGTGTGTGTGAACTAGCGAAACTGAAGAAATGCTTCCGCATTCTCAGAAAGGAATGCTATTTCGTGGAAATGATGTTTCACCAAAGAGTTTGAGGTCCAATGTCAAGTTTCTTTATTCATTTTTCTTGGCTGCTTCGAGAATCCGCACGAACAAAGAAGCGTCGTATTATGCCTACCTACTTCCTCAGAGTCCTTCTACAGTTGATGACATTCATCGGTACAGGCGCGGACCTAGGCATGTGTGCGCGTCGCGGCTGTATTGTGACAGTATAATTCGTTCACCTCTCTACTGTTTGAGAACAGGTAGGATCAACTCAACCGGTTCATGACCGCAAACGAAATTTGAAAAACATTGTGTAAACTAGTACTGAAATGTGCTCATCCAAACTGAAAACACCTGAATTGCTTCCCAGTCCAGCAGGCACAATCCAGCCACTACGTGCACGCGTCTAAGTTCGCGATAGTACCGATGGAGTTCATTGACTATACAGGTAATCAGGTGACACCACGTTTTCCCACAGAACCTTGGGCAATGCGTTTCCACCTCCAGGATTTGTTCTCGACCCACCACTTCAAGCCTGGAACTTTAGATCTTGGGACAGGTTCTGGGGACTTAAAGGCAGCACCAGCCGAAATCCTCGGCTCAGAGCTGAGGTGTGGGTGGTAAAGTAGAGAGTGAGCACATCACAAATCTGAGAAGAACACAAAGAATGACGACCTATCTGCAGAGAAACAAGAATCGCGTCGCGGCCGCAACGGCCTTTCAACGGCCCGACGCGCCAGTTAACGCTACCGCAGTGGGTGGTCTACCGCAGTGGATGCGTGCAATTCGTACCATTCACAGGGTTTCGTGGCGAGACGCACGCACACCCCACGGCGGAGCACTCGTCCGCGCCTTCGACAAGTGGGGAAGAGCGCCTTCATTTCTTGCATTTATCGCTTCTTTCACACAGTTTTATCCCTGCCTATGAGTTTGCCGTCCCGAAAAACCCCGAAATGTGGGGAAATCTCTAACGCAAGGATTTCCGCGGGTGCTGCCTTTAATGTCCTGCTAGGCCAATCCTTAGATGATTCCCTAGAACGTTTTCAGAGGTAATAGTTCAAGGCTCCACAATTTCTGCTACCATGATCTCCCTGAGTTTCTTAGCGGTTCTTTCTACAGCTGCAACAGTCTGCCCTCGCCTTGCGTCTGCTTGTGATCAGAGATCGCTCCATTACTCATCGGTTTTGGGTACCTCAGGAAAGTTCTGGTCCAAAATCCCACACGAGAATACAGAAATTCGAAAAAGAAGTTTCTCTGAATTTCCTTTCACACACTGACACAAACACATACACACAAACGCGTTAGTCAGACTAAGCACCTTATCCCGTTATTGTAAGTCATAATGTACAAATACCATCATAAAATTTGCATTTCATGTGTGTATGCAGCGAGAGAAAGTAATTATTAGTTTCTCGGGCAATTATTTTTATTTATTTATTTATTTATTTATTTATTTACAGACGTGAAAAAATGTTCACGTAGATACATGTACAGTAAAGAAAGGATGAGGCACCGAGTCAGCCAGAGACCACAAACGGGAAAATAGCTTTATTAGAACGGACGAACAAATAACGCATAATAAAGCATTCACAAGTTTTTCCAGAGCTATACAAAAATCGGCGATGCTTTGCCCCGGCCTCATGCGAAGGTTCCTTAGTTCCATCAGGGCTCTTATTCTCCCGGCGGTCGAATCACCCGCTACTAGGTTGCCAAGTTCTCTCACAACAGCTTCAGAACCTTGGGCCTTAACATATTCTGGCATGGCCATAAATATGCTCTTTGCACGACCCCCCAGATGGTCGTCTCCAAAAATATCTATAAGCGAATTGTCATCTTTAATTACCGGGCAGTACTTTCGGCGGAAGCGGCGCACAAACTCTCCATAACTCTCATTCTCTCTTCCCTCAAAAATTCCCGGTCTACGCAAGTTGCCGCTTGGAGGAATGCAAAAAATCTGGATTCCTGACCTGGTGTTTCCGTTTCCACCTGTCGCTCTTCCCAGGCCCATGAGCGCTGACTCGAGAGCGGTTCGTAACGCATACCAGTCGTCCTGTGCTCGTGGGTTCTCCTTATTGTCCTCTGGGGTTGGTTCTGAACATTATCTTTCCACTCTATCGAACCATTCTGTTTTAACCTGTTATTCTCTATAGTATGCTCACCATATTCATAGCAATTCATGTCCACATCGGGGTCATCACGCGGGTTTTCTTGCCCTTCATCTTGTTTCACCTCGTTGACCTTTTGTGTTATCTGAAACACGTTGGTGTTTATTATTTCACAGAGTTCTGCTATCACGGCACCATCTCTTTCAGTTGTTCTGATATAGTCCTCTAAATCACACATGGATTCGATCCCTTTTTGTTGCAAAGTATCCACAAGGTTGCTTCCGAATTTCTCAAATTTATCTAGCTGTTTCTTGATGGCTCTCAATTGCTCGCACTCCCTCGATACTACCTGGGTTACCCCCGTTTCTGTAGTCGCTCTGTATCTTGCGGCGGTCCTATGTTCACTTAACCCTTCCTCTAACTCAACTGGAATGGTCTCAAGTAGGGCAATTACCTCATTAATGCCTCTGCTTTCTCCTCCATTGGTTAGCGGTAACTCTCGCACTGCTTCTGACGGCGTTTCGTCTCTCAGCATAGCTTCCGGATTGTTAGCTAAGTTACTGCAAAGATCTTCGTTAAACTCTGACGTCATCTTCACTAACGAACTTTCGATAACGTTCTCGGAGGAATAATCTCGGACTTTGCTCTTCCTGACCCCTTCGTGGGCCGATCAATATCGCACTTTCTGGACAAGATGGACACAGAAGATCGGTCTCTGATCCTTCTCGGTTCCCTCTACTTTCACAGGCTGGTTTGTTCGGCCCCATGTACAGTAAAGAAAGGATGAGGCACCGAGTCAGCCAGAGACCACACACGGTAAAATAGCTTTATTAGAACGGACGAACAAATAAAGAATAATTGCCGGCAGTCCACGAAGGGCCGCCGGGGAATGAGGAATGGGGGTATCCGGGGCCGCGCCACCGGAGAGGTACCAACACACACTGACGGTTGCGGAAGGCGGTGCTTCGTCATCCTGTAGATCAGAGGCTCTGCCTCTTCGGTGGCGACGCGTGATCTCCTGCCTCGCGCGTCCATAATATATACACTATGTCAGGACAATATATTATTAGGTTGGTGCAAAAATAATGCGCGTTTTTCGATGCATCCTCTTCAGTGCGAAAAATTTCTGGTTGTCATTATCTACGGTGTGAAAAGCTGTACATCTTCTTGCAGCAAATTTCATGGCCTTTTCAAAGATCTTGTCGCTTTGAACGAAATTATCATCTATCACTAATTTTTATCTTCGGAATGGAATGTGCCAAAACATAGTTTTTGCAAATTTTACTTTTGCGAACTAAAACTTGGCGGCATCTCTGCAGGAGCCGTTCTTAATACCATGTCAGCTTTCGGTAAGGTAGTGTGAGCGAATACATGCCGCGAGGCTGGTTCAGAATTTTTCGACGTAGATTGTCTTCTTCCGAAACTAGGGAAGGTTGTGTCGCCGTTCTTGGAGTTGGCGATCCCCAACTGATGCCAGTGACTAATGAGGACCCATTCAAAACAACACATATGGTTTCGCAGAACCTCGCTGGTAATCGCTGTCAAACTATCTCTCCCTTGGATGAGAATGGAAGCACGAAAATCCTCAACGAGTAGGTGCCGCGCGGTTTGAGCGAGTACCAGATTGATCTTCGTTGAAAGGTCTGCTCGCGCTGTCTTGGTGCAGAAATTTCGACCAAATCTCCGAACACTTGGTGATACGTGGTGGAGGGTAGACCCTGTACGACAAAATAAAGTGTTTTGCTCAACAGCTAGATGAGAAAGAAGCACGAAAACACTGCCAGAACACGACGAAATGCCAAATGAACGTCATGGTGATTTTACGGTGGTCTGTTGGAAGAGTCACTCATTACAGCTCATTGAATCCTTTACATATAAGAAGTACTACTAGGATATTAATCAAATAAATCAAAAACTTTACTGTGTAAGCCTAGCGTTCTTCAATAAAATGAACTCTATACTCCTGCAGAGCACCGTCTAGCCACATGGTGTCACACCAGAAACTCTACAAGCTATAACAACTAGCCTAGGAAGCTCTGTCTCTTATATTATAATTTATAATCAGCAAACCTATCGCTCACTGAGTACCACTTCCCACGGAATCCAGGTGACTTCATCCAGGAGAATTTGTTCGAAGACCAAAATGGTAACAAAATAACCTCCCGCGCATTCGTCGATCCTAGAAGGCCCCTTCCGGAGTGCACAGCGGTAGGAGAACATCTTTACTGCTAAGGATTCGCGGCTTTCAACAGTTCTAAGCTTCTTTGAAAACGTCACCTTTATAGTGAGTTATGGACTTAGGAAGTAAAGGGTTGAAAACGCGCATTATTTTTGCACCAACCTAATAATTTGACAAAGCCACAAGATATTAAAAACCTCTGAAAGTAACCTTAATGTCAACTTCTTGAATGCTTTGACTGATATACGAGGAAACTCGTCCGTTTTGATTTTCCTATGTCTTGTAGGCCCTAATGAATGAATGGGTGATTTAATTTCATTGCTTTAAAGAGGTTATGTGTTCTGTGCATAGCTTTGGCAACAATGTTCCTACAATGTTTTTTAAAACTCAGTTTGTTATCTATCAAAAAGCCTAGATATTTCATTTCAAGAACATTTCTTAGTTTTGCAGTCCGATGTTGTAATTGACGTGAAACTTCGTTTGCCAATTTCTAGAATAGTAATCTTCTCAAGTGCTAGAGGTAAATCCCATTGGGTTGACCAATGGTGTACAAAATCAATATCCTTCTGCAGATCAATTCTATCACTAATTTTATCAACTGTTTTATACACGTTCACATCGTCGTCGTACATTTTACATGTAACTCCAAATTGAGACACTGATGCTGGTATAGCAGTGGTCATCCTGACTCAATGTTGTTCTTTTGCGGCCATATCACTAGTATCACCACGCATCACCAACACGAGCTCATGCAATGGCGGGAGCGCAGCGGTGTGAGCCTAGAATGGTTTCATTTATCAGTGAGGGCAACTGTTTTCGGCCGGAATTAGCTCGATTCACCAGTGGAATGAAACTTATCGAGCACCACCGCTACGCTCACGCTCTTGCACCAGCTCGCGCTGGTGATATGTGAAGGCACGGTGATACGGCCGGTAAAGAACAGCACCGAAACAGAATGACCACGACTATATACAGAAGAAACAGAAGTGGAGAAAGAACTCCACCTTGTGGAATTCCACTAAATGTCTTATGAGCCGTAGAGGAGTTATCATCGATTCGTACTTGATGAGTTCTATTCTCAAGAAATCCTCGAATCCACTCTACCGCTCTAGGTAGTACAGCAACTCGATAAAATTTGTGTAATAGCTTCTGAATACTCAGAGCCTCGAAGCAACTCAGCGACAAGCATTTGGCGGGCAAGTTTCTGAAAGTTTCCGCATCTGAAACTTCCTCTCTCAAAAGCTCGTCGACAACTTGTTTTCACACTTCCTTGTCGACGAGTTTTCCGTCAAAAGCTTGTCGACAATTCGTTTTCATAAATCCTTGCCGACAACTTCTCCGCTCGAAAGCTTGTCGACTTGTTTTCATACTTCCTTGCCTTGCCTATAAAATGCGGACAACTGTACAAATCGCATTCTTTGTTTTTAAGATACAAACAATATGTGCATGATTACCATCAATAAAAGCAACGACCACACATAGTCCCCTAGGCAACAATCACTGAAACAAAGGAACAGCTAGTGACATTCGAATATCGGTCTCTAGAAAAAGAGCTGAGTGACAAGCAGCACAAAAAGAACGTAAGATAGGATGTATGATTCGTGGGTGCTACAGCTCTTTCCTAACTTCCCAGCGAGAGGATTCTTGGCTTTCGCAACGAGAGACGTCTTGGCTTCTCTGAGATAAATCTAATACAAATGGATGTGTGAATTTGTCACAACATACTGACCCGTAGTAAACCCTCCCTCAGCTAAGATGATCTTAGCTGAATGGCTCTGCTGAATAATCGAGACATCGTCTGAAAAATCGATCATTCCCACAATGAAAGATGGAAGCTCCGCTTAAAGATGAATCTCATCTGTGAACAACGGCAAAGGTCAGGCTGAATCACTAAGCCCACTATTCAGCCAACACTCTAAATTTTGGTCATAGACGCGAAATAGCATTCACTTTGAAGAGTGCGTCGGCTGAATGCCTTTAAGTTGCTGCAGAGTAACTTAAAACCGTTCAGCCAACACTGTCTTCGGATAGAATGGTGCTTTGATGGTGCAGAGGCGTTCGGAGAAGGGGAAACGCCTGTAGACGGGTCCAGCGATGGGATAAGGGTGCGCCGGCGTCGAAAATTGG
>JARK01001582.1:79645-98618 GCA_000688135.1 Ancylostoma ceylanicum
CTAGGAGCACGGGTTTGGTACTAGTGGTCCGCTGTTCGGTCATCGTGTTCGCAACTAAGGTGAGCGCTCATTGTCTGTGTTTCTCTAATACTGTTTTTGAGTTTACTGGCTGGATGAATGATGTTCTGTAGAAGGATGAGGCGTTTGAGGGGATAAATCACTCATGACTTTGACTTTCCAGGCTCTGACGAAGGCGACATCGCCGAAACGTTAGCCTCAATAAAGATCAATAACCATCTTGGCTAACAGCTGGAAAGAATCCTCACGTAATCTACAACAGAAATGAATGTCTATCACTAACGAGTGACCTTCTTCTTTTTTTATCGTTATGCGAGCTATCAAATGTAGATCAAATAAGATCCGGGCGCGGAGTAACATCCACTCCTCCGTCGCAAACGATCTAGAGCTGTGCGGACAAACCGCAAAACGTGGAAAACATTGGTGGGTTGGACCTCTGTCTCGGGTGTTCTCACTTTGCCCTGAACAACGCCGAAACTGGCAAAGTAGGATGAGGCATTTGGTCGTGTAGTGCATAGATACAACGGCTGGGACCACTTTCAGACTTCTGACGAAGACGATTTCTGTCGAAATGTTAAGTCACAATGAAGTTTTCCACCATAACAACCTGGCAAGGCAAAGAAAACTTCTACCAAATATTAGGTTGGTGCGGAATCACTTGCCGTTTCACGATATGCCCAAATGAAATTTATTTCCTTTTCCCAATTCAAGCGCTTTAAGCCAACTTCTTTCACATCCTGGTAGGCTTGTTCTTCTCTTTGGAATAGTGCTTCATATTCCGGCTAGCATCTCCCTGAGCTTTTTTATAGGGTCCTGAAAAATGATGAGCCGACGCGATTTCCGGATGATCATGTTGTACGAGTTCAAACTCAATCATTCTGCAGCGGAGGCAGCCCGTAATCTAGCTCTTGCCTTTAGCTCGGAGTCTTCTTTCGAAAGTACAGTAAGGTACTGGTTCACGAAGTTTGCTTCTGGCGATTTTGACCTCGAAAAAAAAAGCCGGTCGCGGTCGAAGGGTGTCGCTATACGATGAAGCACTGAGAGAATCGAAACCCGATACTACCACTCTGGTGTTGGCAGCAGACTTTGGCGTTCATCATACTACAGTTGTGAAACATTTGGCCTCCATTGACATGGTGAAGAAGATCCAAAAGTGGACACCCCATGACCTAACCGATGACTAGCGATCCACTCGCTACACCATCTGTTCTAACCTACTCGTCCGCCAAAAAAAAAACGAGCCATTTCTAAACCGTGTCATAACTGTAGCTGAAAAATGGTTGCTGTACGATAATAGGACACGCGGATATATATGGAATGGTAAACATTCTCCCTCTCTAAGTTTTCCTAAACCCGATTTTCATCCTAACAAGGTTATGTTGACAGTTTGGTGGTGTTGTAAGGGTGTTATCCACTATAGCTTCCTGCAACCTGGTCAGTTCGTTACAGCAGAGTCCTACTGTTGTGACTTAGACCTGATGTATGAAAAGTTATAGACCGCTAGACCTCATTCTTCAAAACTCACCCGGCAAAAACCGACGCAGTTAAGCATCGAGGTTCTCCCCCATCCTCCTTATTCCCCAGACCTCTCCCCTACCGGTTATCACTTTTTCGGAGCTCTCGATGCAAACCTGCGAAAGCAGGTGTTCCCTGATGTGGAGCATGTCAAAATCAGTTTCCAAAATTTCTCACATTCCCTCGATCTCAGTTCCTTTTGTAAATGCATAAACTCTTTGCCGAATCGTTGGTAGAAATGTGTTGAATCTGAAGGAATTTATTTCGACTAATAAAGATGTGTTTGAGCCGAGCTACAATATTTTGAATTGGTTTCCGTTTCGGCAATTAATTTCGCACTAACCTAATATTAAATATATCCCTTTTCTTCCAATAGTATTCGTGTTTGGACTAATATCTATGAAAATTTTCAACCATAATTATGCACTCAAAAACCTGACCACTCAAAATTTGATTAGTATAATCACAAATGAATGTGCTTTTACGTCACCGCGTTATAAAAACTGTATATATAAAATCATCATGGACATATTATATCCGGTGACCCTATCATAAGCATCAATCGGCACAAAGATTACTTTCCAGTGGGACGAAGTTCAGACCATCTCTTCTCAGGCAGCTCTAGCCTCGGAGGGCAAGGTCTGTCCCGCCTATCGCTACTCAGACAATCGGGCAGCTCTAGCCAACAACATTATTGATTCTATTCGCATGACACTTCGAGTAGAGCTGCTGTTATGGAAAGACAATAGCAGGTGTCTTCAGAAGGTCTCCCCACTAGCAGGTCATAGTCGCTCCATTGCACTTCTGCTTCTTAAAGGCAGTGTGTCAGGTCGTTTTGGGTATTGAGGTGTCAACGGAATCCGATTCTTCTCACCGCTCTGATTCCAATGATGTACTTGAAATCCGAAAAAACGGCCAAAAACCGCTACTTTTCGGGCAAAATATGATTTTGACATGGACGAGTTTCCCTAACTGCAACAAGGAGGAAGCGGCGGGAAATTGAGAATGTTCATCGAAATGATCTTCTCAGCAGCAGCTGTTATAGACAGTAGACAGAACAAGTATCTCCGTGTTGAAAAACCATGCCGCACCGTGAGTGAGCTTCCATTGCGGAATGAAGCCTCTCGTACAACCGGCCGAGAATTTTGAAATTCTCGGATAAAGGATCCCGTATTTTTCGGGGTTTTCGACCTCCTTTCGGAATTTAAAGCACATCTATGTGCTCAGCAGCCCGAATATGTTCAGATAATGTGAGATTGTCACGAGCTGATACACTGCCTTTAAAGACAGCACCACCGGAAATCCTTGCGTTGGAGATTTCCCAGAATTTCGGGGTTTTTGGTGACGGTATATTCATAGGTAGGGATTAAATTGCGTGAAAGAAGCGAGAAATGCAAAAAATGAAAGCGCTCTTTCCCATGCGTCGAAGGCGCGGACAAGTGCTCCGCCGTGGGGTGTGCGTGCGTCCCGCCACGAAACCCTGTGATTGGTACGCATTGCACACGACCACCCACCACGATGCCGTTAACTGGCGCGTCGGGCCGTTGAAAGGCTGGCGTGGCCAGGACAGCTATTCTTGTTTCTCTGCCGGTAGGTCGCCATTCCTTGTGTTCTTCTCACATTTGTGACGTGCTCACTCTCTATTTTACCACTCACACCTCAGCTGCGAGTCGAGGATTTCGGCTGGTGCTGCCTTTAAAAAGAAACAGCTGCGGTTTGAAGTGGAAGTGCTACTCATGTCTAACTCACACTAACTCACGCTCTAGCGCTGGAAAATAGCGAATCCCGCAACTATGCTAGTTCATTAGTAATACTTGTGGTACTTGTGAAGGCCATTTCAGAAATGACAAGTCAAAAATACCCATGAGCACACCTCGAATGGCTGACTGCGATCTACTGCAGGCACTTGAAAGCGGAGGCCACACGAACGAAGGCGCTTCCGAACTACAGCGTGCTGCCTCATTCATTGCGAAGATGAGCTTCCTGAAAATACACAATGTGCATACTGCTAGTGGGTATAAACTAGACATTTAACTCGATGGGAAATTCTTCAAATAGTCGATATCTCGAATAACTCGATTTTTCAACTTCTTCGAATAGTCGATATTTCGGATAACTCGGTTTTTGGACTTTTTCGACTAGTCCATTTCGAATATTCGTATCGATGTTTTTTCGAGTGAGTATCAGTAACTAGGAAACACCATAGTAACTAAATGCCATAGATTTTTATCCATTTTTATTATTACTCAAGCCCGAAATCTATTTTTTGTTTATTAATTTATCACCTATCACCGCACCCCGAAGGCGCATGTAGAGTTAACAGTTCGTAATGAATCTGGAAGGTAGTATGGACGTAATGTTGTGAAGACTGGAGTACTACGCCATGAGTGAAAATTTTTCGAAGAGAATGAGAAGACTCCCAAAGAAATACAAAAAATGGAATATAAACGAGTCGATTCCTTGCGTAAGTTCCCTAGCAAGCGAAAGGAAACGCAGCTCAATAGCATCGCAATCTATCACTTAGCAAGCCTTAAGCTGGTTACACTTGTGACTAGTCAGTTGATAAATAGGTGGATAGCGTTAGGGATAACACCTCTCTCCACGAGCTCAGAGCTATGCATAAAGAATCTGCTGCTGGTTCTTTGGATGTTGAGAATTCTCTATCCTAAGAATCCAGCGTCAGATACGGATACGATTCTTGAGCCACTTTGTAATTAAAGTTTGGTTACAATGTAATCATAGCACATCGCTGTAACCTTAGCAGCAAATAGCCCTATTTCAAACACTGGCCAATAAAAGATATGCTGGAGAAGCAGAAAATAGATGGAGCAAATGACAATAGGTACAAAGTGGCATTTTGTCCTTTGAAATGCGCCTTTGTTTTCCAGTGTTTTCCTTTCCCAGTGAACTGTAAAGACACCTCAAGCATATTTCTCTTCTTTTTTGACGACCAACTCCTTTCCAAAAAACAGATCAGATCCTTCTATGGTGACGTTGAATGTATAATGCACACAATAGGATAGACGGACTGATGCATCAGCGTCAGCTTTCAGTTGCGATTCGACCACTTTCAAGAGTTGATGAAAATGTCGAGTTGTAAGGTTTTCGCCGGGTTCCGTACCCTGTAGACCGGTCATTTACGCGGGTCCAGACGGCGAGACCTTAGCAGATCCATTGCCAAACTCTTTTGTGACGAAATAGTCCAAGTTGAAATTACGCTAATGCAGTAACGAGTGAAAGATGCCACAAATCGTTTTGACCTATCAGACATGCACTCTGACCCTTTCAATACCTCCATTTAAGACGGAACTCACTAACTGTACTCTTCAGCTCAGATATTGTGAGATAACTCTTGCTCGAGTTAAGCGAGATTCTCAGATATCCTTTAGGTTGATGACGAGAACACCAGACACATAGTTTATCTTCCAACGTAATGATAAACACTTATGTCATGCAAAAATTTTGCAAACGAGAGAAGAAGAGAGAGTTGGTTCTAAAGGATACGAGAAGAAAGATGTGAGCAGGAGAAGTAGAGGAAGTCTACATGATGCCAGGCGCCACAAAAGCATCCAGCTCTTTCCACAACCACTTAAATACGGTCTGGAGCTGCCGGTTCCATCGGTGGAACGGACTTGGAGGTTCCACTGCCTAACTTTTTCTTCTATTCGGATCCACATGTCCTTTCTGCTTAGGCGGTATTCAAGCGCATTTCAGCTGTGACCGTACATCTTACGGATCGCGGAAAGTTCCGTCTCGGAACTTTTACTGAATTGCAACCGTGGAAACGCTGCAACGTCATTTGTTGTTTCCACTATTCTTCTCTGAACCTGGTATCTTGATTTCGTGTCTGTCGTCTGCGATCCCAGTCATTCTGCAATTGAACAAACGTTGTCCATAGGGGCTTGGAACCTCTGATCGGCCATCTTCGCTCGTCGAATGGAGATAATATGCTGGGAGCAGTCACGGTGTTCAGGGAACATTCGCTTCTTAGCAGAGCTGAAGCCTCGGCGTAATCATGTAGTGAAGCATTTTGCACCGTTTTTCAAACAATACAATATAGTCGTGTGATAACGAAGCGCTATTGGGTTAGGAATTATGTATACTACTATAATACTATAATACTACATATAATACTACTATACTATAATACTACTATACGGAGAGAAAGAGGGTGTTAAGGATAATATGCATACATTGAATGCCAACAAGATGGTAATACAAACGATGAATTGAGCACAACTTTATGAGGACATTGATAAGATAGAAAATTGGATAACAGCTTTTTGATTTAACTCGTCCTTTAGTGGAAAAAATCGTATTCGTATACCAAATTGTTTTTCGAAGATATCCTTCTTCTCTTCTTCCCTCTCGTGCGGGGGCTTCCTGGTGGTCGGTGTTCTTTTTACGGCATATGGTGAACATAACGCGGATGTTGTTGTTTTTTTTTTGGATGTCCCATGATCGTTTCCTAATAGGCTGACATGAGCGGTGTAGCATGTTCCACTGACGTTATAGCTGAAGTACATAATCTGGACAGTAGCTAGCGATTTGAGGTTCTCCAATGTGTCGCTGCGATGTCACTACGCCCTTGCAGAGGTGTAGCGTACCAAAAATGGATCCATGACGTTAATAGTTTGGAGACGTTCCACTTGAAGGAGGCGTTGTGAGCAGATGTAGGTGAAGTGGCATCGCATGGAGTGTTGTAGGAGTAGATGGGGGAAGTGAAGTGGAAAGTTGTGGGGAAGGGGGGCTGACTTTACATAGAAGGGTTAGGATGGTCTTTCAAACTAAATCAGAGAAGTTTGGCACATTAGAGGCCACTACCTTGCGGGCAACTACGAAATCGGTTGTTGCAGGCTTATCCGTAATCGAATCCGGAAGACACTGATATGTTCGGACGATCAGATGTTGCAGATAGTGATTTTCGTTCTATTCGCGACGTCGTAGTTGTATTCAATGACGTTGATGTTGTTACGGAGATGGGAGTGATGGGTAGGAAAAACCAGGGGAGGGGTGGAGGTGAATGGAAGGGGGAGACGAACGTGTTCGTAGATATGAAAGGTGTAATTCCAAGAGTGAATTGAGATCGGTTACAGGAAGTGGTGTGGACATCACGGTAATCCTTTTGAATAATGATACGACTAGTTACTGCTATAGATAAACGTGCCGATTTCAGAGGAGTTGGTAATTCCAAAAATTCTTCTGATGGTGACAGTTCAGTTAGAACACATTCGAACGTAGGTGGATTGGGGAGGGGAGTGGCCATGATGGTGAGCGGATCTGTGATTATTTGAGAAGATGATGGAGATAATGTCATTGTCATGATGCTGATGGTAGGTTGCGTTGCGCGTTAGCTACGGCGGATGGAGATTGAGATGTCCATTGTTCGAAAGTTGCGTGTCGTCGTCATTGGTGCCAAACGTTTCACAAAGAATGGCACGTAAAAACATCAGCCTTTTGGTAACGATCCTGAGTGGTTGAGTGATGTCTGGTCCTTTCTTCTGAGGAGATTGGGTGATTCATTCTACAGAAGTTGTTTCCTGGTCATGTGGTGATCAGGTTGTTTCACAGAGATCGTCGACAGCCGTCCACAAGGAACTTGCTTTACGGACGTTGCATCATCGATACGGGGAAATTCATCGCACATATCTCATCTGATGAGTTGCTTCTTCCACTGGCTGATATGTCCTTCTGTTCAATGATGAGACGTTCATTTCCCGAAATGGGCATGACTGCGTCGAACTCATCCAACGCTACTATTTTGCGCTCTACTGAAATCAACCTGGAATCTCTGTAGGATGACTATGCTGGAAGACATCTTCTATTTCAGATAAACACCATAAATCTTCCAAGAACATTGACCAAATGAGTAGACTTAGAAATTTCCAAATCGATATGAGAAAAAAAAGGTTTCGATGGTCCTATCCTCTCTCTTCATCTCCTTTTCCAGTCTCATGCTTTTTTTTGACAAAAAGATAACAGAAATTTATGAGGAAAGTGGTCCAATTTTTGTGAATTGTGAAAGGATCTCCTACGGTATGGTTTTCTCGTCCACGTTAAACCTAAATTTTCAGAGAAGAAAAACATATCCTTTTTAATGTCGTCGTTCTCGTTTGAAAGTTCGGACATTTGTCACGAGAGAAATTGAAAGTGGCAAGCAACGCACAAATCAATAGGGATTTCTCCTTCTGTTGGTTCGAAATGATTTGCGCATTGGTTCCATCAATAAAGCTATTTTCTTTTGCTGATAGTAGAAAGGGTTTGGTCCAAAATTCAGGCCTTTAACTGCACAATCTCTTTTGCTCTACTTCGACTTATATCTTACTTAGCGACAAACGAGAGTTCAACAGAAATTCCGATGAATTTGCAAAAGGTATTGGTGAGAGATAAGGTCTTTCAGATTGCTTCTCTTTCTCGCGAGCGTAACTTTGGCATTGAGAGGTGTGAACTCCCAATGTTGCAGCTAAATTTATGCGAGAACACAGTCTAGATCCACCCGTAATAAGAATGTTAATAATGCTGCACTACACTACTGCTGCTAAGGATGCGCTTTTATTCGGAGCGTCGCAAAACTGAGTGACTAGTTACGATTAACAGGGAGAGTGGCGACGCTCGCCTGGCCAGGTTTCACATACATACTCGCTCCAAAATTAACAATACCAAACGAATACCCGTTGGAGATATTTCCTCCCGGTCGGTTCTCGCGCTCCCCCAAACAAATTTTCTTCCCCTGTCATAATTTTATTAAACTCTCCCGGGCGAGGGGGGAGGGGCCGACCTAGCGCATGGGGGTATATACTAAAAGCGGAAGCGAAAAAAGCAGAAGTTATGAAAAGCTTGACAACTAACGATGCGCATTCATTGTGCCAGATCGAGTGGATCTAGGACCTCTTCCCCATCTCATCGGAGTAAAGTTCTCTCGCTGCGTTATTTATATTATGTCTTTCCGCCAACTACAGTAATAATGGCAGCTGGAAGTTGCAAGATGTTTATGCTTCCAGACAGGGCCCGTTTGCCATTAGAAAGTAGCGAATTAACACAAATCTTTTACTTACTGCTGAAGTCGTAGAAGAACAGACAAGGACTGGAGTTTTTTTTTTTTGAAAAGTTTGGGAACCTTGAAATTCCCTTTGCCGGAACCTCCATGTAAGGTTTTCGCCGGGTTCCGTACCCTGTAGACCGGTCATTTACGCGGGTCCAGACGGCGAGACCTTAGCAGATCCATTGCCAAACTCTTTTGTGACGAAATAGTCCAAGTTGAAATTACGCTAATGCAGTAACGAGTGAAAGATGCCACAAATCGTTTTGACCTATCAGACATGCACTCTGACCCTTTCAATACCTCCATTCAAGACGGAACTCACTAACTGTACTCTTCAGGTTAGATATTGTGAGATAACTCTTGCTCGAGTTAAGCGAGATTCTCAGATATCCTTTAGGTTGATGACGAGAACACCAGACACATAGTTTATCTTCCAACGTAATGATAAACACTTATGTCATGCAAAAATTTTGCAAACGAGAGAAGAAGAGAGAGTTGGTTCTAAAGGATACGAGAAGAAAGATGTGAGCAGGAGAAGTAGAGGAAGTCTACATGATGCCAGGCGCCACAAAAGCATCCAGCTCTTTCCACAACCACTTAAATACGGTCTGGAGCTGCCGGTTCCATCGGTGGAACGGACTTGGAGGTTCCACTGCCTAACTTTTTCTTCTATTCCGATCCACATGTCCTTTCTGCTTAGGCGGTATTCAAGCGCATTTCAGCTGTGACCGTACAGAGTCATTCGACCATTAGTTGAATTACTGCCTTTTTCGTCGATATCTTGGAAAACTCGATTTTCCAACTTTTTCAAGTAGTCGATGTTTTGAATAAATCGATTTTCGCCCCTTTTCGAATAGTTGACATATCGAGTAGTTCGAAAGTTGATTTATTCGACACTTGACTAGTTTTGACTTGGTCGAGTCAAACGTCTAATATATTGGGTTGGGCAATAAGTTCGTGCGGTTTATCAGGGGCACTAAGAGTACTGCTTTTCAGAAACAACATGAATCAGCAGCAACTGGTTTATGTAGCCCCTTTCCTCCTTTTTCTCCTTCCCCCCCCCCCGTTTCCGCTCCCCCGTTTCCTTTCCATGAGAAGCCACATTTTTTGGGACGACCCAATTTGTGACTCTCAACCGCAACTTCTCAATGGCACTTCTAGAAATCGCCCAAGAAAATAAGCAAAACAAGTGGCTAGGGACTGCTTCAGCCTTGTAGAGGTTGTATGAGTAAAACTACCTTTTATTCTAGCATGTCGGATACCGTTTTAATGGACTTTGCCCAGAGACGACGCTCTTTCTCAATGTGAGGGGTTACCTCGTACTGAGCCCTTCGAAGTTTTTTCGCGAACTGAATCAGTTGAACTTATATGTCGCTAGAATTTAACATTATTAGTGGTTCTTCTTTACATCTAGAGCGAAATCTGACTGATAATTTCTCACTGTTCTTCGAACTCTAAATTTGGAAGGGGAACATCCTTTTACAGCCGGGAACCGGCTAAAACTAACCTCTTCGACGGGGGCATCCATTTCTGCGTCTTTTCACCAGTAAGGGCTTCTCTTAACATGTCGTTGATATCAGGTGCTCTTTGAGTTGCCACGATAGAAGTCAAACAGTAGGAGTGATCGGAGGTTGTCGTCGTTGTCGGAATGGTGCTTCACATTTCAGGCGATAGAAAATGAGGCGTGGCGTGAATTGAGGAAATCGGTTAGGAAGTTTACAAAGAGTAAATCAAGGGCTACGAAAGGGTTACTGAAACACTGTCTAACAAAGTTAGGTTCCTATTAAAAATTGAGATGAAGCCCAACCCAATCATGACTAATAATAACGGGCTTATTCTGTATGTAAGTGTGTAAGTGTGTGTGTGTGCGTGTCTGTGTGTCACGAAATTCATTCATCCTAGATTGAAGGATCAGTAGGGCAGCTGCCCTACACCAATCATAACCCCAAGTGGTTTACCGTTCCTCAGCGGTTCCGCCGCTGTGATAAGGGGACGCCGGCGCCGAAAGTGGGGTGAGCCGGGCCCGCCGCTGTGATAAGGGTACGCCGGCGCCCAAAGTGGGGGCAGCCGGGTCCGCCGCTGTGATAAGGGTACGCCGGAGCTCAAAGTGGGGGGAGCCGGGTTCGCCGCTGTGATAAGGGTACGTCGGCGTCCAAAGTGGGGGGAGCCGAGTTCGCCGCTGTGATAAGGGTACGTCGGCGTCCAAAGTGGGGAGACGTTTTGAAGTGGGTTTCACGGTGTGAAAGGGTGTGCCAGGATTCAGAGGTGTGGAATCGTTTGGAAAAATGAAGTGATGCACACATACGGATTCAATCCTACGCGAATATCCATCGCGGCTTTCTTTCCTACATGCTTTTTTTCCTCCCCTGCACTACTTGCTCATCACTCTCTGTCCTTTCCATTCGTGTCTGAATGAACTACCTCCTTCATTCTGTTTACATGCAGCAGTAGACTCATATCACTTAGCTACCACAACAGCCAGCTAAACATAGATCATTCCAAGTGATCATCTGCACTAAATCGGTTACATCCAAATGCTCACAGCCCCCAGAGCCTACCAAAGAGCGTCACTTTGTGGAGATGAGAGAAGGCATGGCGGATTCGACGGAATTTCAGGAAAGCGTTGAAACTGTTTGAGGGGGATGTAGGTACCCCGTGAAAGGTTTTCAGGGTTTTCTTTGCATTCAAAGTGAAGTATGCGAGCGAAGCGAGCATTAGTAGAAGTCTGGAAGTCCGGCGTCAGCCGGACGGCCAGACTGGTAAACAAATAACATAACGAAAACGCAGGGAGAAGTACGAAACATTGAAAAATCAAAGTAGAAAGCATAACTGACGCACGAGACTAGAAATACAGTGCGCGTCAAAACTTTACGCCCACCCTAGAAATTCGCCGTTTCGGAAAAAGGATCAAAATTTCCCGAGAAGTGGAGTTCACTATCGTTTTCAGCTTGCTTGAAAACCCCCGTAAACTTTTGCTAGGTCTTTTCTTAGAAATCCTCTGATTTTCTACTCGTTTTTGAAGGGAAAACGCTGCTGTTCAAAACTTTACGCCCACCTCTCTCTTTGGTCTGCGAACGGAAAAATGCGAATGGAAAGCATAAGTAAAAGTTCGGAAGTCCTGCGTCAGCCGGACGCCCAGACTGGTTATTAACATAATAAATTAACAAGATCCTCCTACTCTCTACAACTCTCTGTGAAGGACCGGAAAGCAAATGAATTCAACAGATTATAGAGTTGAAGTCCTTCAAAGAACGATATGATACTTTTCGTGTCTCTCGAACGAACAGAACGTATTGGACTACCCTGGCACGTGAGAGGGACAAATGGAAGGATTGCTGGCGCCCGCTCGGTATACCCGACTATCAACGAAGGGGATCAAGGTGATAGAGCTGATAGGATTGTGTAATTATTGGTGAGGGATATTTCGAATACTGCACATTACCAGACCGGCAGACCGCTCCACCAATCACCATAGCGTTGAAATTTCCGACGTCGTGGGCGCCAAAAAAAACACCGTCGCTGACGACCGATTTCTCGCCGCCTAGTATGAGCGCTATCCTATATTTGGAGAATTGATTCAGTGCTCATTTGTGCTTATTTCATACGTGCGCAAATTTGCTTCCTGCTCTATCACGTTCGTTTTCGTCCAAAACCACCACACCACTCCTTGCTTACATAACAAAGCCGAAGTCTATCAGTTGGAGTATACCAATAATGATCTCAACTTTAACCATTTCGAGTGGAATTGTTCACGATTACCAGGGTCTTATATTACCAGGGTAAAGATATTCTCGCACACCGTTGAAAGTAATTGACTACGATAGGTCCTTGGGCATCTAGGAAATGCAGTGACACCAAACTAGAGATTACATCATTGCATCTGATGCTAGCTTCAAATGTGGATGTGTTACGAACAAGAAAAGGGCTGCACTGTAGGAAACTCATTAAAGGGGAGGGCGGTTTTGTGTCTGACTGAGCTCAGTTATTAATTTACCTCTTTGTTGATTCTCCGAGGATTTCGTGAGTACAAAGATCTCTATAAAGGCAGCACCCACGAAAATTTTTGTCATCGAGATCTTGGCGAAATCTTGAGTTTTCAACTTCGGTGAGCACGGGTATATTGGTCAATTTTGCCAAAGCCTTTAGAAAGATGATTTTTGAATGTCCTTATTTCGTTGAGTTAGATCAAAATGGCCGAGTTGCTGAAACGTACTTTCTTGACGTGTTTGGGCCTTTTTCTGGATTTGGAGCTTTCTCGATGGAAAGAAAACGGAATTAGGGAAAGGGAAGAATGAAAGTTGCACGGATATATGTGTGGAGCAAAAACAAAAAAATCAGGGCGAAGGACGAGAAGAAATGTTGCTAATTTACAACAAGAGAGAATAATTGAATGATACGAGCCGGAAAAAGGGTAAGTAACTCTTGAGAAGTGAAGTAGTAAGATTTCCAGACAATTATAACCAAAATAGTAGATGAACTTGCAGAAAAAAGCGCGGAAAAGACTCTTTCATCGAAAAAATTGAGTGAAGGCAGGCGAAAACAGTTGATTCGGGTCAGGTGTCGCTCCAATGCTACGTTTGCAAGGCAGGACATCTCGTACCAGCAGGCTGGTTCGAACTGTTGCAGTGGAGTTCAACTTATAATATCTCACGTAAGGCATGGCTTCTGATACCATTTTCGTCGCGGAATTGTTGGGAGATTCGAAAACTTTCAAAAGTTTGAAGATGAAGATTATTGTGGGTGCTGCCTTTAATGAAGCGCCGTAAGCCAGAAAACACTAGGCATTGGAGGACTCCTAACGCGGCGGCATTTATAGACTGTGGCAGCCCTGACACAAAGACTGTGAGGCGGCTGGCCAATTTTTAGGGACTCAGACACGCTTTCGTTTTGGGACCCTCATCATATGACACCCCCCTATTATTATTATTATTTATTACATGGGTTAACCATGTGAATACATCACACAGTACAAACACAAGTAATCAATTGATATCATATTCAAGTACCAGTCTGGCCCTCCGGCTGACGACGGACTTCCAGACTTTTCCTATGCCGGGTAAACTCATGCTCGCTTCGCTCGCATGATTTTACCCGGCATCCATCCTAGTAGAATTGTCATCATGCCAATTTTTGCTCTATTTCCCCTGAATGCCCTTCCCATAAAAAATGGGCTGGTCAAAGAAGACTGCTTGTGTTTCTAACAAGGGGAGTGCACGAGGCTAACCCCGGGGATCAAAACGAAACATCCACCGTCGGCATCATTGTCCAAGGCGATGTTAATGTATGTATATCATTTTTGCCCAATGCTCCTTGTACGCCCAGGAGAGCGCGCCAAAGATTTTTCGGCAGCCCTCAACTTTCACGGACCCAAGATCTTTAAGAAAATCTTTTTGACTGAAACTTTGCATATGGGGGTTATTTGAGGTGCGGAACACGAAAATCGTACCCATTTTGTACCACAACCGCCTTTTTGTAGGGTTACTATAGTAGTACGGTAGCGTGCGGTAGGATGCGGTAGTACACCTACCGTAACCCTACAAAAATGAGGTTATCCTACAAAATGGATGCGATTTTCGTGTTCAGCACCTCAAATAACCCCCGTATGCAATGTTTCAGTCAAAATGTTCTTTTGGAGATTTTGGGTCCGTGAAGGTTGAATAGTGCCAATTTTTCTATTGCCCTGCCATAGGAGTCCTCCATGGGATTCATGAAACTTTGACCGCGCAAACCAACCGTGGTTACCATGAGTAGCTATCCTATAGACCATGGAACGTTTGGAGACGCATATTTGTATGAGTTTGTTTCGTTTGGTCATGCGCTCGTGAGTCCTAGCTGCAAGCATGGCAGCCGCGGCGAAATGGTCGAGTGGGTAAAGCATCGGTCTATCAGGCAGAAGATCGAAGTTTTGGATACCGCCAGTGGAATCGGAATAGAATGGTTTAAAAATGGAACGAAAAAGGATCCAATCAAAAAAGGGACCACGCTACAAAAACATCAAGTCGAAACCTTCCCTATCTAAAATGGAACTACGCTTCAGATAGCGGAACTGTTTCGTAGTTTGTGCACTTCTGCACATATCTGGTGAATTTTAATAATAAGAATTACTTCAAGCAAGGTCAAAAGCTTGAAATTTGAAAATGCGAAATGGTTTGCACTGGCGGGATTCAAACCCTCGACCATCTTCCCGGTAGTCCGATGTGTTCCCCACTAGGCCACCGTGCCACTGGCGGTGGTTCTCGCTCTATTTTACATGAACAGGCTAAACCAAATTTTTCCATAATGCGTCTTGAAACACTCCATGATCTACAGGACAACTAATCACGGTAGCCATAGTTCTTTTGAGTGACCAACGTTTCATAAAATGCATCGCTACGTGGACCTCCGTAGCAGTGCAATAGCAAAACCCTTGACGCGCTCTCCTGAGCGCATCAGGAGCATTGGGCAAAAACGATATACATACATTAACATCATCTTAGGCAATGCTTCTGAAAATGGATATTTCGTTTCGATCTCCGGGGTTAGGCTCGTGCACTTCCCTTGTAAGAGCAATTTTATCATTCTGTCGAGTGAAACAGCTAATTGTAGCCATATGTAGTCGATTCAGTCTGGAATGAACACGGGAAATGGCTCATCATTCTTAGTTCGTTGTGAGCGATCCATTGATATCAATCAGCTTAAACGTATAAAAGGGCGATGCGGTGTGCTCAGACACAAATGAGGATGGAACACGCAGGAGGGGACGTGATGTGGGCGGAATGGTATGGTATGGGTGGTATAATGGTCACTGCTGAGGCCGGGGGTTTAGTACTTTCTCACTGCATTCAGTCGCTAGAGGACAATCAGAATAAAGATAGACCTGATCAGGAGCAATTTCTCGCTACACAACGGTAGACCCGTCTCCCCCCACTTTGGGCACCGGCGTACCCTTATCACAACTGTGGACCCGTCTCCCCCCACTTTGTGCGCCGACGCACCTCTCCCGCAACGGTGGACCCCTTGTAGAGCTCTAGGCCACGCCCCCTGAATTTCCTTTCAATTTCGTCTTTTCCTAGCGCAGCTTTCAGCGATTTCAAATTTTCGTGGTGGACAGAGCAGGCCTTCCTCTCCAATTCTGACCACAAAATCCATAGTATCTAAAATCGGGCTAGACGGTGGCCACTCTCCGTGCTTCATGAAATCAGGGAAATATCCACTGATCTTGAACCACTTTTGTTTTGTGGACAGGGGCAGAATTTTGTCGCAGACACCACCGGCTATTTCCGAAGTGTGCAGCTCCCCATGGTTTCAAAACGTCGTCCAGAATTTTATTCTTGCACACATTTCTACAGATCCCAACGCCTTCATTCATAAAAACCCGAGCAGTTCTGCCGTTTGATGTGATACCACCCCAGTCCATCACAGGGAGGGGGTGACCTGTTTTAGCAACGATCCTGCCGTTGCGGTACTGAATCTGCATATGACTCTATCATTCTGCGCGTTCGCTACTTGATCCACGCTGAAGAGACTCTCGTCAGTAAAGACAGTCGTACGGCACCGAGACTGGAAAAACCGCTTTAGTAGTTGCTTGCACAACTTCATCCTGTTTTTTTTTTTTCGTTACGTCTTTCGAGGCAAGGCTCTTCAGGCTCTTTGAAGACGGTAAGGGAAGGAGTTCAGCTTCTCTCTCACAATTTTTCGCATGGATGGAACTATGATCAATCCCCAGTCCTTTCGTCATCTTACGCAGATGCCGCACTCTTCTGACCTCGATGCTGCCAAGCTCTTTAAACCTTCTCACGGTGTCCTGAACAGTTCTTCCGGTACTGATAACATCTTTACAATTTGTGCTGTGGACCTTCCGTCTTAATGTATTTGGATAATGGCAGCACGCATGACGCTAGATGCAACCATCACGGGATAAACTTGAACCAGCTCTCAGGCATATTTTCGTGCTCGCTTCGCTCGCGTTGCCTCCATGTGGTATCTTCCTAACACCACGCCGAACGTTCCATATTTATCAAAACTCCCGTTTTCGCAACATTATGCTTTGTGGCTCCGAGATGCCCTTTCCACAGCTGTGCAAAAGTAAGGTGATGTCCATATACTATGTACAGGACCGCTGGACCTGATTTCAAGCGATTCCCCACTTTTCCACGCCGGCGCACCCTTATCACACCACTTGATCCGTCTTCAGGCGTTTACCCACTTGTTGACGCCGGCGCACGCTTATCACACCACTGGATCCGTCTTAAGGCGTTTATCCACTTTTCGACGCCGGCGCATCATTGCCGCAAAAGTGGACCCTTTGCGTAGGGTTGTCACCACTTCTGGGCGCCGGCGCGGCCCTACTGCGACAATGGGCCCGCTGTGGTTACCCATGCGCTAAATCGCTCCTCATCCCTGTCTTTCCTCTCCCTTCCGACACCTACTCTTCGATATAGAGAGATTCTATTCATCTCTTCCCTTTTATACGGTCTGGACTTATCTCATTCATTCCAACTTTTTCGCTGAATTTCGAGGTTTTTAAGGACGATGAATTCATAGGCAGTGATGAAACAGCGTGAAACACGCCGGAAGGTGGGAAATAAAGGCACCGTTTTCCATGCGTCCAAAGCGCGGACGAGTTTTCCATTGAGGGTATATGCGCTTAACGCCATGAATTCCTGTGGATGATGTATATTTCAAGCTCTACACTGTCCACTACTTAATACCCAACCCGATACATTGCGCTTGAACACGCGTTGCATACCTATTCAGTAGCGTTAACTGGAGCAGCGGAGACCAAAATGGCCACGCTCGCATCCTTGTCCACGGCAGTATCTCCGTAGGTAGGCGGTTATTCTTTGTGTTCAGCTTACCGCTGTGATTATCTCGCAGCCGGGTGCACGGTAAACGACTCATCTCATCAAAAGTGAAAATTTCCGTGAGTGCTGCCTTTAAGTCTGCTAATTGCTCTCAAGCTATCTAAGGGGCCTTGTTCTATCGCCGTTTTTACGTCAAAGCTCTTTATGATACAGACCTGCCGTGTTCTTTGGAAGAACGGGATGTGAAACAGTTTCCGAAATAAAAATCAACAACAGAGTTGTCTCTAGGAATCAACTTTGTGAACTCCATGTTGCTATAATCCGAGAATCACAATGATCAGAGAAGTGGAGATTACCTCCAGCCCAAGAGAAAGCAATTCACATGGGTTTAGGCAGTTTTGCTCCCCTCAGCTCCTACACAATTCAGAGTCACATAATTGTAGATAATTTCGTTGTTCTAGGTTTTCGTTACTTTTTTTTGTTCAAATTTTCCTGACCATTACGAAATCTTTATAGAAAGGAACTAACTCGTATTAACTTTTTCTACTTAAGCATACCATCTGCCAAGGTTTTGAATACCTATTGAAAATCCATTGTGTTGAGTCACGAAAAAAGGTAAAGGACATCTACATTTCTCATAGAATGTCATGTGACATGAGGGAAATCTAACTAGGCCCTGTAGCGCAATGCAGTCAAAAACGAGAGGTGCCTTGACCAAAATCTTCTGTGTAAGTCCGGAACAATTCGCAAGCGTGTAAATCTACGGAAACGGGTGCTGCTTTATGCACTGAAGATGATACAATGGAAGACGTGCATTATTTTTGCACCAGCCCTAAACCTTTTTATTCTTTGAATAATCCATTGCAATTATCTTGCGAACTCTTTCCCAAAAATGGAGGCATTTTTTCTAGTTACTTCACTGCATCGGCTCCCTCTCCTACCAATCGCCATCTGTACGTAACGAAAGGATCACCGGTAAGAGTTCTTTTCCTTCCTTACTTTGTTTGCTCTTTGCAAGTGCTTGTGTAATAGAATTTTGCAGACAACATCTGATGCGTGGTCATGCTTGACGTGCGCATTTTCTAACTGCACTTATCAAAGCAATGAAGTATCGCCTGACTTCAAGCACATTCTTACGTCGTGCGAGGTCGGTTAACTTTTCAAATTCACATAAACACTAACACTCGGGTGACTAACAGTTTTGGACGCAAAAAGTGGGCGAGAGTGTAGGGCGTGGGAAAAAGAGGGGTCTGCGTCGGTTTTGAATCCAGATGGAAAATAAAAATATTAATTAAAGTATTTATTAAATCACCAGTCTGGCCGTCCGGCTGACGCCGGACTTCCAGACTTCTACTAATGCTCGCTTCGCTCGCATACTTCACTTTGAATGCAAAGAAAACCCTGAAAACCTTTCACGGGGTACCTACATCCCCCTCAAACAGTTTCAACGCTTTCCTGAAATTCCGTCGAATCCGCCATGCCTTCTCTCATCTCCACAAAGTGACGCTCTTTGGTAGGCTCTGGGGGCTGTGAGCATTTGGATGTAACCGATTTAGTGCAGATGATCACTTGGAATGATCTATGTTTAGCTGGCTGTTGTGGTAGCTAAGTGATA
>JARK01001582.1:100290-145409 GCA_000688135.1 Ancylostoma ceylanicum
GTGTGTGTGTGTGTGTGTGTGTGTGTGTTCATCTTGTTTCGAAGAATCAATGGGGCGGCTTTCGTACTCCAATCTTATCTCCAAGTAGTTTACCGATCTCAGGGTCCGTAGCTTTATAAGGGTGCGCCGGCGTTCGAAAGTGGGGAGAAGCTTGGAGTCGGGTCCAACGGTGTGATGAGAGCGCGCCGCCATCCGAAAGCTGAGAAAAGCCTGGATACGGATCCAGCGCTGTGATAAGGGTACGTCGGTGCCCAAAGTGGGGGAGACGGATCCACAGCTGTGATTAGGGTACGTTGGCGCTTATAAGTGGTATAGCACCTGCAGACAGGTCAATCGATGAAGGAGGGGTGCGTGGGTGCCCAGTAGTGAGAAATGCTGTGAATTAGGTCCATCTCTACTCTATCGGTCCGCTGGCGCCTAATATTAATGCGAAAATACCGAATACTAGACTGAGTGAGATACGAAGGAATGGTAGCCAGAGGGCGAAGAATTGCTCCTTTAGGCATTTAGATGCAAACCCCGATGTGCCAAAGTACAGCAGGTGGAATGGAACGCGTTCAGATCCTATCTGGCTATACTGACCGCCGAGGATTTGTGCCACATCTCTAGCACAGAGCCCATCACTGATAGGTGGAGCTTACGGACGACGAGCAGCGCAATTATATTTCGCTTCGTTGCTGACGCCCGAGTAATATAGAGTGGGCGTCGATGGCGGTGTCCCTTCTGCGGCCTCGAAAAGCACGCGCGCGACCGCGCCGCTCGAGCAGGAATCCCCTCCAGAAGAACAAACTACATACATGATGTTCTTGACAGTTAGTTTTTCTTTTATTAATAAACTTCAAATTTGATGAACAAATATCGAGAGAACTCAGATTCGCCACTTCAGCCACAATTCCATCGTTAGCGGCGAAGTCGCGCCGCGTTCTTTTCGAGGCCTAGAATGGGTCGCCGACATCGACTCCTACACTACCATCCGTATCATTTTGCCAAATCACTTCCCCTCCTGCGTTTTCTACTCTCACTTGTGTCTGAATACACCGTACCCTCTTTTGTGTGTTCATACTGACTTACAATCAACCACAACAAACCAAGGCTCGTAAACCATAGACGGCCAGACTGATATTAATTATTTGAAGAAATAGTAATATGAAAGAACAATTGAAAATTAACTCAAAAAAGATTTTACTTATTTCATGAAGAAATTTTATAAAATTTAAATTTAGAATTTTTATAAAGTATTTGTAAGTATTACACTACTAGACGTTCGCGACCGTTTCTTGATCTCCGCTTTCAAATTATTTGATGCGTTGTTCTCAGTCTTTCTGACCAGCAGTTCCTTGTAAGATCTTTTTCCTTAAACGAGTGAGAGCAGATATTTTGCTCCACAGTTTCGTCTCACCGGATCGCCTCTCTTTACCTTATTAAATGTCGAGCGAACGCCAGCACGAAAGACTACAACTGCCCGACTAGGACGCTGAAGAGCAATCGCTGTCATGAGCTCAAAAACATTTGGTCTCATAGTGTTAGATCATTCAGCAGACCGATGAACAAGGGTCTTCTTCTTCTCCTCAGCGTTTGTCCCGCGCATTCGCGGGGTCCGCTGTTTGGGTTCTCCTGCGCCATAGATCTCGATCCTGAGCGATACCGATGAACAAGGGGACATATCAGAATTATCTTTAACATTGGATGCAAAAATATGTAAATGGTCGAACACTCCCAAAATGCTAGCTACCGTCCTGCTTTTTTCCAGCATTGGCAACTCCCGCAATCAGAAACTAGTATGCACTGCTATTATTCCAACACAACAGACGTTTCTATGGTGAACCTTATGTGCAATTAGTGAAAAATTCTTGTAGAAAACTCGTGTACACAGGTTCATCTGAAGGTCATAATCTTTCTGAGAGCGATCATGAGTTCTGCTCTGAGTGTATTAGAATTTATGAGGCTTTCACTGTGATGAAACTTTCACTGTCTTTATCCTTTCCCCCACCCCTTTAAGGGATGGAGCCCGAACTAGCGCCACCGAAGGAGTTCACAATCCATAACTCTACTTCCTTTTATCCACGTGATTACAGGGGCCGGCACCTGAGCACTACTACCTCAGCAGAATTTCTCAAAGAAAATTGGAAAATAGTGAGACTGGACGTTTTTTTTTTCATCTGACAAACGAGAAAGGTCCAATGATAGCGTTTAGCAGTTGAAATTTTGCGAAATGACAAGTACGACCCGGCTGCAACAATGCTACCGCTTGTTATAAGTGAAACATTTCCTCTGAAACAAGGATACGGTAAGTTTGACAAACACTCACATTTTTTAAATCATGTCCTAGCCAAGACAAAATCACAAAAAATCACACAGAGGGTTAACGGCTCATTCGCTATTCATTTACTGTACATCATTTCGATACAGAATAGTAGGGAGAATAGTAGGTAATTCGCTTTCTTCCAGAAACTTCTACCACGGATAATTAGTTTCTGATAAAACATTTCAACAGTAACTTTGTTAGTTGAACCAGTGACCTAATATTTTCAGAAGCTCGTGTGAAGATCCTGCTCCCACCTGGTCAGCAAAGTAGATACGGAACCAGATCTCTGCCAGTGCTAGTGCATGTGTGAGTCCCGTTAGAAGTGTGAATTTCAGCGAGGCATGAATTCTTCCCTCACGCAGCGAACGTTTCACTGAGAATTTTTCTTGAAGTTCTTGATAACATCGTCCAAGATGTAGTTTCGTAACGTAGCAAATTATAACTTTCTTCGTATTTATCCTAACATGTCACCGGTTCATCTTGAATGATCAGAAATGGTTTATCTTTGACCCCAGCACAGACGTGGGTTCGACCCCAGTTACACCTGGTATCGAACACCCGTTTGTGCTGGGGTCGTTCCACCCCTCTCGTGCTCTGTTCTTCCCCTCACGTGCTGCCGTTCCACCCCCACGTGCTGCCGTCCGACCCGTCACGTGTCATGTCGTGTTGGACGTGACCTTGGACGTTCAAATTTCACCAAAGCAGAAATGCGCGTAGATACGCAGGCGCTTTGGCGCCTACGCCCAAAGGGCCTGCGTAATATGCGGCTGAAAAGTTGAGATAGGCAACCTTGGATGCGCGATGTTCTATCGACACGGATGCCCTCAGAATCCCTATAAGGGGAAGAAGCAGCAAACGGTATGAGGTCCATATATGCTCCATAAATTATCGAATATTCGTAAATTTGATTGCGGAATAAATAAGTTTGTTAGAACCTGAAGGTGTGTCACGACTGTGGGTTGGGCAAGAAGAGAAAAATAAAGTTCTAAAAAACCAGAGTAGCTGTGGTAAGAGTGGAGCACTAAGGTCATTTTAGGTGCTGATCACAATGGTTCTGCAGGGAGAATTCTACGTTCAGAAGGAAAGCTGGGATTGGGAAAAAAGGAGGGTGTCATGTGGGGGAGAAAACCGCGTTGGATATCACCGTACCCCTGGACCCGTCTCCATGCATTTCCTCATTTTTCTATTTGATTCAATACCTCCCTCTGGCACTTTTAGAGGGCAGCTCGAGCCACACTAGATTTGACGAGCCGCATAAGGGATGGAAATTGGAAAGGAATTGGGTGCGCGGGCGTTCAGCCTCTGATTAACAAATTACATTAGACATAGTCAATCACAAACAGATTTATTTGTTTGCTTTGGACATGTATTCCAACAGAAGAAAACATGGTACAACCACGGGAAAAATGCACTGACAGAAAAACAAAATAAAACGAGGTTGAATTTTCCTAATGATCCAGGAGGAAGAAATGAGAAAAAAGGCGACAATAGAGAATGTTTCGAAGGGAGAGTTGTCCCTAAATTTATATTCAGTAGAGGAAAACAAGAACGTCCCCAGGTGGATTACATATTTTCCGCTCCGAAGTGGATGAGTTCTTTTTTGATTGAGCTCGAGAGTTTTCACAACCATGTGATAGTGTCATGATTAAGTCAAGTTGATCACATAATCTCCACCTGTGTTTGCCATGAGAAGACGTGCACATCAGAAAGAAAGAGTAATGAGTGACAACCTACTTGGGAACATTCATAATTTCGTTTCTGGATACGGAAGGCAATTCAGAAAGTGGAAAATTCAAAAAGGTAAAAAATAAATGACGACTTGTATCTGCCCTGAGACGCGGGTGGATTCAGGGGATGGACTCCCTGTTTCTGCAGTATCGGAACGACTTATACTTTCTGTCAGCGCGTGAGTATGTTCATGCATGCGTGCGTGGGTGTGCTTGCGTATCTGCGGATTGTATCCTGCACATCTATCCGATCAAAAGCCCTGCATTCAAGTGACTGGGAGGTACAAGGGAGGCGGTTCGGAGTCGCCTCCAACAAATAAGCTCCATCGTCCACTCCCGGGGAGCCCGGCTAACTCCCCGGTGAAACCCTACCCCAGCCCCCACGGGGGAATAGAGCCCAGCAAGCTATTCCCTGTGGGTCATTTTCTTCAAGCTACACACAGCAATAATAAAGAGTGTTCCCCTAATCTCGGAAGAGTCACTGGTACGGCAGCGTCAGTGAGGACGAGGTTCGAGGGGTTATCTAGGCTGCCTAAAACGAGAAGGACTATGTTGACGATCTGTACCTTCAACGCACGCACACTTGCATCGGAGGCTTCCATCGAGGATCTGATGGTGCAGGCCAGGAAGATCAGGTACGACGTCATCGGACTGACCGAGACGAGGAGGCACCAAGCGCTGAACGCCACCTTCGATACTGGAGAAGAACTGTTCCTTGGAACCTGCGATAGTAGAGGAGTTGGTGGACTTGCTGTCCTCGTCAACACGAACTTGGCCATGAACATNGAACCCTACCCCAGCCCTCATGGGGGAATAGAGCCCAGCAAGCTATTCCCTGTGGGTCACTTTCTTCAAGCTACACACAGCAATAATAAAGAGTGTTCCCCTAATCTCGGAAGAGTCACTGGTACGGCAGCGTCAGTGAGGACGAGGTTCGAGGGGTTATCTAGGCTGCCTAAAACGAGAAGGACTATGATGACGATCTGTACCTTCAACGCACGGACACTTGCATCGGAGGCTTCCATCGAGGATCTGATGGTGCAGGCCAGGAAGATCAGGTACGACGTCATCGGACTGACCGAGACGAGGAGACACCGACCGCTGAACGCCACCTTCGATACTGGAGAAGAACTGTTCCTTGGAACCTGCGATAGTAGAGGAGTTGGTGGAGTTGGTGTCCTCGTCAACACGAACTTGGCCATGAACATCGATTCTTTCGAACAACTAACGACCCGAATCGGACGTTTGCGACTGAGGAGATGTGGATCAATGCCGGCCCTGACAGTCTTCGTCGCCTACGCTCCAACATCCAGCTACGATGAAGACGAGATCGAGGCCTTCTATATGGACTTGGAGAAGTTCTACAGGGAAGACCACACATTCTATAAGGTCATCGTTGGCGACTTCAACGCCAAGATTGGCCCTCGAAGAACGCCTGAGGAACTTCACATCGGTACCCACGGCCTACAGTGGAACGAACAGGGAGAGAGGCTGTCCGAGTTTATCATGACGACGAGGACCATCCATGGTAACTCACAATTCCAGAAGCCAACCTCCCTACGATGGACGTGGGAGTCACCCGGTGGAGAGTACCATAATGAAATTGACCACATCATCGTCAACCGAAGGTATTGCCTGACCGACGTCGGTGTTGTACCGAAGTTCTACACCGGATCAGACCATCGCCTCCTTCGCGCAAGATTCTTCTTCTCGCGCAAAGGAGAGAAAGCCGCGAAGTACAAGAAGAGGAGTCCTAAACCAACCATCAACTGGGATCTCTTCACTACGTTAGCCGGCTTTTGGGAAGATACCGTTGTCGACAACATCGATGAAGAATACGAACGGCTCATTCAGCATCTCCGTGATAGTGCGAAGAAAGCCGAGGGTTTGAGAACCACCAAGAGACGACTGTCTCATGAGACCCTCGAGCTGATACGCCAGCGTGGAGCAGCGAGAGCCGCAGGCAACTACCAGCTTACGTCCGAGCTCGCAAGACGGTGCAGAGAAGCGATAAAAGAAGACCTCAAGGAGAGACGAGCAGCAGTGTTGGCTGAAGCCGCAGAGGCAGGAAGAAGCATCCGCAACACCCGCCGAGACTTCGCCAACCGTAAGACCAAGATGACAGCCCTCCGACGCCCAGACGGAACGATCACATCATCTAGAAGGGTAATGGAGAAGGTCATCTACGACTTCTACTCGGACCTCTTCGACAGCCATGTCCACCTCCCTCCATGCCATCTCAGGGAGGATGAATATGTCATCCCGTCGGTTCTCCCTTCCGAAGTCCGACATGCCATCAAGTCGGTGAAGAATCGTACAGCGCCCGGTCCCGACAGGATCCGACCCGAACATCTGAAGAATCTACCGACAGCTCTTGTGAACACACTTGCTAGACTCTTCACGCGGTACCTGTCGGAATGCAAGGTACCTAGCCAATGGAAGACCAGCAGAACCGTGCTGCTGTACAAGAAGGGAGACCCGCAGGACATTGGCAATTATCGCCCTATCTGCCTACTGTCCGTAGTCTACAAACTCTTCACGCGAGTGATCCTCAACAGGATTGAAAGAACACTAGACGAAGGACAGCCATGCGAGCAAGCAGGGTTTCGGAAAGGATTCAGTACGATCGACCATATACACACCGTCACCAGGCTCATTGAAGTATCACGAGAGTACAAGATGCCTCTCTGTCTCACGTTCATCGATTTGAAGAAAGCCTTCGACACCGTTGAGACAGAAGCAGTCTTGGAAGCCCTGGGCAACCAGGGTGTACCGACTCAATACATCAGGATATTTCGTGAGCTCTATAGCAACTTCACGACCAGAATCTCGCCATTCTACGACGACATCACCATCGACGTCAGGAGAGGGGTTCGACAAGGCGACACTGTGTCGCCGAAACTATTCACCGCCACCCTCGAGGACGTCATGCGAAGATTAGAATGGGACAATATGGGAGTGCGAGTTGACGGCCGGCTGCTACACCATCTTCGCTTCGCTGATGACATCGTCCTTATAACACCTAGCATCAGTCAAGCGGAGCGTATGCTGGCCGACTTCGACGACGCGTGTGGAAAGATCGGTCTCCAACTGAATCTAACGAAGACGATGTTCATGAGAAACGGATGGGTCCCGGATGCCCCATTCTCGCTCAACGGAACGACCATCTCCGAATGCTCCAGCTACGTATATCTAGGTCGGGAAGTCAACATGATGAACGACCTCGCTCCAGAGCTGGGCAGGAGGAAGCGAGCGGCTTGGGGAGCCTACAAGAGCATCGAGGACGTAGTGAAGAAGACGAAGAACATCAGGCTCCGTGCCCACCTCTTCAACACCACGGTTCTCCCTGCTTTGACTTACGCCTCGGAAACCTGGGCGTTACGTAAGCAGGATGAGAATGCGGTCAGCGTCATCGAACGCTCCATCGAGAGGGTGATGCTAGGAATGACCGGCCTCACGCAAATGAGAGCGGGAATACGGAGTTCCACCCTTCGTCAGCAGTCGAAGATCAGGGACGCTGCCGTGTACGCCAAGTCGAGTAAGATCAGGTGGGCCGGACACGTGATGCGCCTAAACGACCACCGTTGGACGAGAGCCGTCAGCGACTGGACTCCGCGGAACGTAAAGCGCACGACAGGAAGACCACCGACCCGATGGTCAGACTTCTTCACGAAGTCCTTCAAAGAACGATATGATGCTCTTCGTGTCTCTCGAACGGACAGAACGCATTGGACCACCCTGGCACGTGAGAGGGACAAATGGAAGGATTGCTGGCGCCCGCTCGGTTTACCCGACGATCAACGGGAGTCAAGGTGATCAAGGTGATATCCTACGTCCATTTCATACAGGTTCTCGTCGCTCCTAAGTCCTTCAGGCGGTTACCTTGCTTGGCACTGAAACCTACAGATAATATTTGGAGAACTCAGGGCTTAAAAGGGTTATTTAAACAGGAAACTGTACCTACAGTGGCGGCCACATATTTGACATGCTGCCAATTTTGGGCGATCACCTGATGAAAATATAAAATCTGTATCTCAGGATTGGCATGAGCTATCAGGACAATATTCGAGATTGTGATAAGGCATAGGCCCGTATGCATGAACATCCCCGCTGGGGAGGGGATCGGCTGTTAGGCATTGCGGCGATCCCCAGCGGGGTTCGCGCGCATCCCCTCCCTCGATCCCCGTATGCATGAAACGAGGGGATCCCCTGAGGGGAGGGGATGCACATCCCCTACGAAGAGTAGGGGTTCGAGAGGGGATCGCGCATAGCAGTCAGCGGTTTTCGCTGTAAAATTTCGCGTTTTTTGGATTTGTCGCTAATCCTCGGCTACAAAATACCTGGTTTTGAGTTGGCTATCGCTTCACGTCGTATGTGCAACAAAAGGGTGGTATTTTCAATCGATTCCGATACAGTTCTATCAAATTACTACGCATTTTTATGTAAATTATATCTAAGATATGCTAACAACACAAAAACTGCTTTATTGTCGCCCTTCATTTCTATCGCCGCTCTTGAAGATTAAAGCTCCCGTTAATTTACGAAAAAGTTGTACAGCACTGTGTTACCCGAAAACAACATGTATGTTCACTTTGTGATGCAAGGAAGACTGGACAACGACGGATCGACCATACAGCTCTAAAACGGCTTTTCTGGAATTATATCCGAATATCCGACAATAGCGCTTGTTACAGTCAATTTCTCCTGACGATAGCTGTGGGTCTGGCGTGGAAGCTAAAAGAGAGAAGCAAAACAGAAACAGAATCACTTCCAACACTTCCAGATAGCAAAATTGTCTCTTTGGTGCGATTTTCACACGGTTTTTTGAAGGTAGAATCCAGATTGCATAGACCGCGCACACCGCACGCGGAAGAGATTCATCCCCTCCCCGCTGAAAGTTTCATGCATAGTAGGGAGCCCCTCAGGAGATCGCTCACCAGGGGATGCGCATCCCTTCCCCTCCCCAGCGGGGATGTTGATGCATACGGCCCATAGTGTTTTCCTTCTTGCTTCAACTTTATTGCTCCAGGAAATGCTTCTGGATGGCGTTGCACGCATACTACGCATTTAGAACTCAAAATGCGGTACTTTTGGAAAGATTTCCGTTGCTCTCCTAGATCACTTTATTGAATATGGATAAAATGAGATTTCATTTTCGATATCATATTGTTTTACTATAGTAGTTTCGATGAGCAGTTTCTCACCTTAGGGAAGAGCGGAAATTGCCAACAGGGGTTAAAAATGGTGAAGAAAGGATTCACGGAAAATGGTGAAGAAAGGATTCACGGTGATTCCAAGGATAAACCATGCATTTTCAGCTGCGGATTTTTCCGGTCTGTGTTGCTAACAGGCAATCAGATACTCACAGGAAAATTCCGAGGCTTGCTTTATCAGCAAGATTCATTAAAATGAAATTTTTTGACGAAATTGACGGTTTGTTTCTGTCTCTGGCTCCAGCCGGTACGGTAAAAGCGCTCACAAGGAATTGTTGACGGGAAATCCCACAGCGAGATACAGAAATTTCACACATAATTTAGGAGAATCGACGAGATTGAATTTTTATTTTTTAATCCAGTTCGAACCGACTCTGTGCCCATGGTAAGCGACAGGAAGGAAGCCCCCATAGTGCCTCAACACATGATCGAACTTGTTGCATGCAAAAAATGCAAGAAACCTATACCGTTTGACTCAGAAAAAAAGCATGCGAAATATTCTGTCGGCCGAGATCGTAGGTACAGGGAACGTCAATCACGATTGCCACTTCCGTGGTCTGTGCACGCCGCAACATGCACGCTGCGCGGACGAAGCAACACAACATCTCCATCTTCTCACCCGCGCCACGTGAATGCTGCAGCGCGCCGTTCCGCGGGAGTGGCAATCGTGATTGACGTTTCCTGTATGCTAAATATGTGGCCACCACTGTACATCGTTGACAACCCAAGGTGCCAGTTGATGTTTGAAGTTTCAAGTTATTCATGTATCGAAAGCCGTGGCTCCTAAACAAACTACTTCAGTGTGACTAGCAGATATGGATAGGGATCTTTGGCACCGCACAAGGCTGAAGGCAGCACCCACGATAATCTTCATCTTCAAACTTTTGCAAATTTTCAAATCTCACGCATAGTCCCAACATACATTTCTGCGGCGAAAATGGTGACGGAAGCCACGCCTTACGCGAGATATTACAAGCAACTCCAGTTCGACAGTTCGAACCAGCCTGCTGGTACGAGATGTCTTGCTTTGCAAACGTAGCATTGGCGCGACACTTGACACGAATCAGCTGTTTTCGCCTGCCTTCACTCAGTTTTTTTTTCATGAAAAAGTCTTTTCCGTGCTCTTTTCTCCACAGTTCATCTAATACATATCACTAGTATACAGTAAAACTCATCTGTTTGTGTGTTTTTGTGAATCGCTTATATCTCACGATCCAACCGACAAACACACATAAAACCTATACCGTTCGACTCAGAATTGTGCCCCGCAGTGCAATGTCAGGGTCTTTTCCGTTTTTCCAGAAATCGGTTTTATCGATTTTTGGCCCCCTATCCCTATCACTATCACTGTAGAGTAAAACCCATCTGTTTGTGTTTTTGTTGGTAATCGCTTATAGCTCACGATTCAACCGACAAACACACATGAAACCTATACGGTTCGATTGAGAACTGCACAGCTTCGCGTAGATTACAGTGATTTTTTTTGCGCTGCGGGGCACAATTCTGACCGGAACGGTATAGGTTTAATGTGAAAATGCCTATGAATCGTCCATCACAGAGAAGCAAATGTTTGTTCATTTTTTTATTCTTTTGCCTATTCGAATATATGTTGCTATCAGTGGTTAAATTCTCAGGGTTCTTTCTGTTGTCAAATGAGCGTTTTCGAAAGGGTTGAATGCGAAATTGAAGTTTCTATGCGGAAACGATTACCAACACTCAATTTGATAACATCCCTACAAGTGCTCCGACTCGTCTTCGGCAAGTCTAGCAACTGACGGCTTCATCCACTCCTGTTGAAAATTATCGGGACGTCAGCACCGAAGTCCCACGGAGCGGCCGAGTACGAGACTCGACAGGGGGCAAGTCGGAGCACTTGTTCATCTACTATTTTGGTTATAATTGTCTGGAAACCTTACTACTTCACTTTTCAAAAGTTGTATACCCTTTTTCCGGCTTGTGCCATTCAATTGTTTTCTGTTAACGTAAATTTGCAAAAGGTCTTCTTGTTTTTCGCCCTACCTTTTTTGTTTTTGCTTCACAGATACATTCGTGCAACTTTCATTCTTTCCTTTCCCTATTTCGTTTTCTTTTCCTCGAACAAGCTGCAAATTCGGGAAAATACCTAAATTCGTCAAGAAAATACAGTCTTTCTCAAAAAGATAGACGGATTGCGCGTGCGGTTTCTTAGCGTCGCGGCTGCAGAATCGCGGCGGGACCTATTCGACCCTCTCACTTAGAGCATGCTCTCCGCGTTCCTCGTTCAGGTTCCGCCGCGATGGTGCAGTCGCGCAATCAGTCTATCTTTTTGAGAAGGACTGTACGTAACGACAGAGACAGCCTTATCGACCTTTTATTTATTATAGATCCATTTTACGCAACTAGGCCATCTTGATGTAACTCGGCGAAATAAGGACATTCAGAAATCGGCTTTCCAGAAGTTTTAACAAAATTGACCGATACCTTTTTGTTCAACGTAGTGAAAAACTTAAGACGGCGCTACAATCTCGACGACAAAAACTTCCGTGGGTGCTGCCTTTAATGGTTTCCGCCTCCATTTATTTGCTCAATTAGTAACGTATCATAGACTTCTTGCTTCAGGGACGAGATGGCCGAGTGGTCCAAGGCGTAATCCTTGGAGCACCATGTTTCTCCGTGGTCCAGAGCTCGAATCCAGCCATCGCCTCCCGTTTTCGAGCGACAGGCCGTCGTGACAGGTCGGCCTCTGAAAACCCCACTTCACACTCATATGGACAATGATGTCAAATGGTTTTCAAAGAAGGCTACGGCGTCCACGAGAAACGATTGCGCACCTTTGGGGCCCGGTTGGTGTGAAAGATATGCGAGGATCCTTGATGCTTTGCGAACAGCGGCATCGGGGGGCAAGAATGCGAGCCGTCAAGGTTCACAACGTAGCCAAGAAGCGCATTGCGAATTTGAATGTCAGCACGTTGACAGGCCGTTCATATGAACTGGCAGCTACACTCGAGCATCGTCGAAAAGATCTGTGTGCTGTGAAACAAACGGGATGGTCTGATAACAAGTCAAAGGATGTAGCCAGTTTAAAGACCAGGAATGGCGTGGGCATAGTCGTCTCTCTACGCTACCGGGACCAGATAGCGGAGGTGCAGCGTTTCAATGACCGTCTCATGAAGGTCGTCGTCACCACCGCAGAATAACATCTTCACTTCTTCTCGGCTTACGCCCCACAGACAGGTTGTTGTGAACAGAGAAAAGATGACTTCTGGTTATTGCTGGATGGAAAGACCTCGAAAGTACCTATGGAAGATATTATACTTGTCGTAGGAAACTTGAACGGCCATTTAGGAGCAGTGAAAGATAGACGCGGATACCATGTCGGCTTTCGGTACTGGACTCGGAGCGACAATGGCGAGCGCATTCTGGAATATGCTGACTCTCACGACCTCGTCATTATGAATACGAAATGCCGGAAGCGCTCTTCTCAGCTCATCTCGTTCTACAGTGACAACGCGCAGACCCAGATGAACTTCGTTCTCGTACCACATCGCGATCAAAAGCTAGTTACCGACGCGAAGGTTGTACCGTACGAAACCGTAGCCACACAGCATCGTCCGCTTATCTGCACCATGAAAATCATGCCGGCAAAGAGGAAGTGAAGTGGTGGCGATTGAAACAAAAAGACGAAACTGTAACTTCCCGTGTAACATAGAACCGAGCCGAAAGTGGTATGAGTAGCATATGTTTGAGGCTACTAGCATATTCGAAAATCATTGCTGAACATCGCAACCGTAAGGAGCAAAACTATGGTAAACACTGGACTACCACTAACTGCCGCGGATCTTTTGCACACACCTAATACAAGTAGCGCCTTCCAAACTTGGCACAACCAAAGCAGGTTGCCGGAAAATAGACAGGCAAGCATGGCTGCGGAGTTTCCCATCTTCGTAGGCTTACATCAATGTTCATCTTCTCACTGCTCCGCTTTGTCGCCGTCATGGATGGTATAACGAGAGACGTCCAGAGCCCGGCACCGTGGACTATGCTACATGCAAATGAAGTCGTGCTCGCGTCAGAACAAAAGAAGGACTTTGAGCGACAGACGCACCTTGGGGCGAACGTCTAGCCCGGTTAGGTCTTCGGCGAAACGTCAAGAGGACTGGGTATATGACGACCAACCTTGACGAGCCCTCCACCATACAAGTTGATGGGAGCGATCTCCCTAGAACAGACTACTTCAGACATTTCGGCTCAACACTCTCAATCGATGGCAACCTAGCCCATGAAGTCGTCGCTCGCGTCAGTGCTGCGTGGATGAAATGCGCTCCAAGACAGGAGTGCTGCGCGACATAGATTCCAGATCGCTCCAAGAAGAAGGGGTACAGAGCAGTCCCGTTTGCAATGCAATGCAGGTCTCGATCTCGAATTAGTTGAGAAGCGGCCAAAAGGGCCGCCGAAGCAAGGATATTTAGCAATACTGCACGCCGTTCCACCGATTGCGCGTGAGGACTATACAAACATCTTATCTCGTTTGAGCTCTAGAAATACATTCTGCCAATCTGTCGCAATCGTTTTTATGATCGGCTCTGCTTCTCACATATCTGCATGATAGGCCCACTCCGACAATGGAAGGGATTGTAGGTTCTCAGGTGCACGCGACCACCAACCTGGTGTTCTTTGCAGAGATGATCACGGCAACGGTTCGTTTAGACTAGCTGTCACGGTACTGTAGCGGTAATACTAAATTGTAGCCTGCATAACATTAACTTTTTGGATACCTGCAAATATGAATACAGGTTGCGCCATAAGTTCTTGCACAGCATATTTAGTATGCCACAGCCGCTGGATTCGACGTAATGGCATGACTTCTATGGCAGTACTGAGCCAACTCAATAGCAACCCAAAACACCTATCAGATCAGGGATACGATTCCATTTGCTTTTGTAATCACTCAAAGTTGAGAGAGCAGCGAACACCTCGTGGCGCGTTGGTGTACCTGGTATAAAACCTCTCGAAGCTTTACCTCAGGTATATGCTACAAGTCCAAACTCATGTATGATATACCACTCGATTCGTTCTAGAAAAAAAAAACAAAAAAAACAAAAAAAAACGTAGTTGAGTACGGCTAACCACCAGAGTCAGATTGGCGTTATAGAAGAGTTCTGAGCACGGGATTTCGGTCGTGCAGCATTCCAGGAGGCGCATATGGCACAGGACAGATTCTAAGCTTTACAGAAGCGTCATCTTTGCGCTGTTCAACTTGAGTTGGAAGCAGCTAGGTTTCTTTTCCCCAAAAATACTCTGCGAAATCCAGAGTAATTTTGGTGTTGTGGTTCATAAAAAACTGAAAAAATTGATCATACACAATTTCCTGAAATTTCTGAAGGGAAGGGAAGATGGGATCCCAGTACATCCGGTGAATTCCTCGATGTCTCCTCCGTCTAATCCAATGTTTTGGTGAGAATTTGATTTGCTAGTAGTGCCTTTCGTTCGAAGAGACAGTGTCACCGCGCGCCAAACCGTGCCGCGAGCAGCTCACATTTCTCTCAAATTTGAGTTACTACGGAAGCTAGTGGCGACATATTCCTGTTCTGATAGGTGATTTGGGTTGCTATTGAGTTGACTCATATTCGCTATAGAGGGTCCTGCCATTATGTTGAATTCGGCGGCTGTGGGGTACCAAGTATGGTGTGCAAGAACTCATGGCACACCCTGTAGGAAAGCGAAGTGCATTGTACTGGCCAGCGAACTGACACTGTGCCGAGTATTTGTTGACTTTTACCGGCGGGGCACGTACCCTAACAACCTACTTACTCCTTGCCGCTTTACTCCTATATTCACAGTTCGAATTTATTCTTCGTTGAATTATAATTGTGAGATGACAGGCATTGGGTAGGATATAAAGAATGAAGAGATCAAGTAGTGACTTTAATCTATCCCGTTCTTGGTAAGCGCCATACATCCGAGAATTGCAGATGTATTGAAAATGTGCCTAATGAAGTAACTTGAATATATCGTATTTAACTAGTTTTGACTTTTCGAGCTCTGTCAAAAGCGCGGACGCTAAAGCGTTATCCAAAATAAATAACTGTGAAAAACTTGGTCGTTTGCTCAAGTTCCTACTCCAACGTACAAGGAACTGTGAACGGCCAGCTGGATACGGATAGTGTCGGCGTCGTTCATTTCATTTCAATGGACGTAGTCCGTTTGACGAGGGTGGTTCCAGGAAGTATACTTTGAGATGGAAGCATCCACGCGCTTCATCCATTGTGTTTCATTATGCACGCGAGCACCTTTTGGGGACTGGAGCATGTTTTCGCACGGCTACCATAATCCTCAGACATTCTGTCTCATATCTTACGGTAGAGCTTATATCGAGATCTCGAATTGGAATACATGCTACACATACGGTTAGGACTTCAAGGAGCAAAAAAACCTGGCAGTGCAAGATTTTGACCGTACCTTGACCTAAAGAAAAGACCTTTCTTGGAAACTCCATTTGTAGTATCAATTTGAGACATCGCCAACACGTAATTGATACTCGAATGAGCGTGCACGCGATCGTGAACTTCCACTGGTGTGCACCGGCAAATGTCCTCGTATAATTAGATCCCGATACTTCCTCCAGCAGACTCAATACTTTGCAGTTATGCAGGCCCTGGTCCGCAGATGGCTTCTGATCAGTTCAGAGAGGGGTACACAGAGTCTCTTGTCACTTCTCGGAATTTCGCTGTGGTTTCGGTAAGCATACATCCAAGTATGTATACTGATCAGTACAACCAGGGACGGCATCTCAGATAGACGGACGTGGATCAAATGGTCGTGGATGGAATTATCGAAGTGCAATTTATGGCGCATTGGGTACCGTTGAAATTGATGACCAAATACAAGCTATTCGGTGAATATCTGCTGAATTGCTACTAGTATCGCCCCAATCCCGTAACCTTCGTAGTGTTCCTATTTTTTCAGACAAATGATGAAGAAGTACCCATTCCTTGATGATCGGCGTCTTTTCGTTTTCGGTTGGTCGTATGGCGGTTTCGCTGCCGCCTTGATGGCAGAACGAGCGCCTGAAGCATTCTTCAAGTGTGCTATATCCGTCGCTCCCGTCGCTAATTTTCTGTTCTATGGTAGCGCCTGTCATTTTTTCACCTAGGCTGAACAGTGTTCACCTTTAAGTGAATATGAGAGACTATTCCAGATGCGACGTACACCGAGCGGTATATGGGGAACGCTGACAGAGCTGCTTACGACGCAGGCGACATCGCAACCAATGTGTCAAATTTCAAGAAAACTCGCTTGTTACTAATTCATGGGATGTATGATGGTGAGTCTTTATGAGAATGTAAAGGACATCTTAGAGCGCTAATACCGCATATGTAGGCTAAAAGGTGGATTAGAACAGTGCCTGGTCGTTCTTTCCTGCGCTATTCTTCGTTTTCTTGCATTAGCGACCAGATGAAAAGCATCGTAGTTTTAGAAGAAAAAACGGAGTAAGTGAACATCTCTATTGCATGGTTTCAGACAACGTCCATTTCCAACACAGTGCTCTCTTCATTGAGGCTTTGCAACGTAATAATATTGGTTTCGACCTTATGGTGAGTTTTATTTAGCTAACGCGCTTACGAGGTACGAAAAAGGGGATGGTGCAGACATTTAGGACTTGCATAAGATCTTTGTACTTGCGAAATCCTCGGAGAATTAGCTAAGAAGTAAAACTGATTAATAACTGAGCTCAGTCAGTAGTCAAAGTACGATACCGCCCTCGCCCTCTTCAATGAGTTTCCTACAGTGCAGTCCTTTTCTTGCTCGTAAATTTATCATCACACATCTACATTTGAAGTTAGCATCAGATGCAATGATTTAATCTCCATTTTGCTGTCACTGTATTTCCTAGATGCCTAAGGACCTATCATGTCAATTACTTTCAACATTGTGCGAGAATGCCTTTCGGAAAACCCTGGTAATTATGAACAGTTTACTGTAACTGTGACGATGCGAATAAACACTCGAAATGATTAAAGTTGAGATCGTCATTGGGATACTCTAACTGATAGACTTCAGCTTCGTTATACAGTGCGTTTCATAATTATAGGACACCCCCCGAATTTCCCACTCCCGGCTTTTCCTATGACCATGGCATTCCCTCTAGCACCATTGTGATCAGCACCTGAAATAACCTTGGTACCCAATTTTTGAGCTCACTGCATCAACTATGATTTTTTAAAACTTTATTTTTCTCTTTCCGCACACTTCGCGGTCATGACACACCTTTAGATTCTAACAAGTTTATTTGTCGCACAATCGAATTCATGGAATTTCGATAATTTATCGAGCATCTATGGATCACACTGATTTCATACAACCCGCTGCTCCTGCTCCTTTGCCGACGCACAAATCGACGCACATGTCCTCAGTTTCCCTCTGATGATCATGGCGATCAGCGCCATGAAGAATCGGTCGTGTGCGATTCCAGGCTGTGTGTATCGCACAGCACAAAACATGCGTAACACGTACTCACACATCATTCCGTGTCGGTTTAACCTGTGAAACAGGTTAAACACACGCAGCTATTGCCAAGTTTAGACGTGTTTTACTTGTCAATGACGCCTCTGTGCTCTTCTCGAAGGATTACACAATAATGACCACATTTTTTGGATTTTTTGCTTTTAAGTAGTTTTGTTCTAGTAGTAGTCCGTTTCAAAAACGACGATAGCTGAGTATTTGTGCACATGATCTGTATTTCTCGTCAGCCTGGCACTATTCCACTTGTTCTGCCCCAAAATCAAAAATTTCTCTGAAACTTCGACTAGAGGGGCTATTTCATACGCTGATCACGAATATTGCATTGATTTTGCACGATAACCCCGTCTTGGTAGGGTAACGGTAGGTTAAGGGTAAGTAGGGTCTCACATCTCACAGAATCCCCTCAATTTTTGTCTAGGGGGGTATTTGGCATTTTGCTGATAACGAAACCCCACTTTTGTGGGGTTACGGTAGGGTAACCCAAGATACGGTTCCTCATGTAATTCGCTCAAATTTTGCTCAAGGGGGTTATTTGAGGTGATGATCAAGAATATCAACATCATTTTGCGTCTTCTCCTTGAAATTGGCATTTTCTCTAAATTTTCTACCGTATACCTACCCTATCCCTACAACAATGGGGTTACGGTACAAAACGAATGCGATATTAGTGATCAGCACCCCAAATAACCCCTCTGGACAAAATTTGAGAGGATTCTGTGAGATACCCCACTTACCCTAACCCAGCCGTTACCCTACCAAAACGGGGTTACCGTGCAAAATCAATGTGATATTCGTGATCTGCATGCCAAATAACCCCCGTAGACAAAGATTGAAGGGATTCTGTGAGATACCCCACTTACCCTAACCCTGCCGTTACCCTACCCAGATTTACATAACCCCTCCACCACATCAGGGTTGAACGAGCGAGAAGTCAGAGGAGGTGCATTCCGTGTAATTTGCGCTCCTTAATTCACGTAACTTCACATCATCGCCACCCTGCTAGTGAGATGCTCCGAGCACTTCACTCGGCGTCTCTTCACTACGCACACTATCTCGTCATCAAAACATGGCGATCATCGCCATCCAGGGCGAGGAGATCAGCGCCTCGCACCGGTATGCTCCCAGCACTGCCGGGAATGGTGACGATATCCTCATCATCGCCCCATATGTGGCGACGAGATGTGCAAGCACATCATCTCACCACCATAACACTTTACTACGGGCCTTGATCTGAAAAAATAGAATAGGTTGAGTACTGAAAGCAAAATGCCCTAGGATCCTTCTTAATGCTGTTTGTTGTGAAATTTGTTTCGTTGAAAAAGAAGTCGAAATGGTAGGAGAAGAATGTATATCATTCGAAAAATTGATTTAAATGTGAATGATAAGAGTTTGCGGAAAATTAGCATACCGCAAGTGGCTAGAACCGCATAGGTTAGTCCGATCATTATGACTAGAGTCACTATAGTTATTGTGAGTGTTTTATACCACTGAAGGAATACTGTGGCTATGTGGTAAAGGTCTGGCCATTGAATTTCTGCATAAGACCTCGTCTGACCATTGAGCCATTTATCGAGAAAACCTTGGGAAGTGTTGGTGAATTTTAGTATACCGCTAATCTCAAAGGATGTCGTAACTTTACCACATGACACTGTGCAGGTGTAGATAAATTGCCGATTTAGTAGAGGTATTGGAGGCATTGTGAGAGACGCTGAAGTGAGTGTAAAAGATTTCCATTTGAATGGTACGTTGGGGATTAATTGGATGGTCAGAGTGCTGGACTTCTTCCTTGTGCCATCTACATGCGTGATTTCTACCTTCGCGGTTTCCCGCCATCGGTTACAACGGAAAATCTCATAGACCTGATCATTGATGGGTTCCATGTAGATGCGGTAAAAAAGGCATCCTGAGCTTGGGAAGAAGCAGTCACAACCAGAGCCCCTGCATGACTCAACACATGCCGTATTTCCTGGGAATTTGTTGCCGTCTTCTGATTCCGGGATTAGGCTTGAGCTATTAATAGCATTGCATTTGTCTCCCATGCAGGAACCACTGTGTGGGCACGTTTTACTGTCAACAATTTTGTGATACGCATCCCGAGTGAACAAATCGGTTTCTGCTTTACATGTCAGTTGCATCGATTTCCAACGGAGGCGTATCTCATGGATGGAGGTGTTGTTCTGTGAAAGTCGCAAGCAAGCTTTGCGTTTGAAGCGATTGATGTTAAACACTTCCGATAGCTGCACCTGACATGGTTGGTTGGCTTTGTCCCTGGTACAAATTGTAGCCGTATGTGCGAACAAGTTGATTTGTTGGCAAGTCGATCCCAACTGCGCGTTCGCGGTCAACAGGGTGAGTATTGCCAATATTTCAGCCAGAGTCCTCCTGCGCTGTCTCCTTCCTCTTAAGCGCTGGAATCGCATCTGGAGGAATTGGAACGTACATTGAAGGATTGACCATAGCAACCGCGATATAATTCGGATGGGTCGTCCCATGACCAAGGGTACATACAGGAAGACGTAGCAACGCGTGACCACGAAGTAGATGATACACCCAGTGGCGATTCTTGCGCCAATCGGCCAGCATTCGGGGTTGAGGATTGTTGCTGAGCAAAACATACAGTCGATCTGTTGGCAAAATGGAGCTGGTGGGCACGTGATTTCCAACGTGTTGATGCCATCACCCTCAGGTATTTTCCACTGAACAGCGTGATCGTGTAACTTCACTTGTGGAGGAAATCGAACCGTGTAATTTCCTGGCGTGTGGTCGAGTTGGTAGCATACCTCTTCTGCACAAATCTCATATTGAAGATGTTCTGGAAGAGTAACCAGAACTCCTCCTTCAATTCAACGAATTGATCGGGGTGAGCTCCTACCAGTTGTAGAATGAGTCTCTCCACATGAGAAACTTGTGGCCAAGAGTGATATCATTGCCAAGGTATTGACGTTAATTGAGGATTGGTGGTGAGACGAATTTTCTTCTCCTGAAAGATCGTCTTCTTCGTAATTGATTCTGCTCCTCTGGCGCAGGTTGTACCGTTGATTTCGTGACGTGGATTGAGTGTTTGACGGATACTCCTTCGTTAGGTGTTATGGCTACTCTTCCAAATCTTGTTCTCCTGGCTATCCCTCTCTGCAGCTTCCTCGTTTTTCTGGCCCTCCAGTTCAAGCGGTACCAAGAGTTTGAGAGGTCGCCTGATGAGTCTACCAGAAGGTAACCGTACAATTGCCTCCCTTGTCGTGCCGTGGGCGTTTAGCACGAGTGTATTGATAATGCCCATCTTCCATGAGTGTCGTGGTTGTACTTCGTCCTGCATGAGTACTACCTGACCTGTTTTCGCGATCAGAATCCCACCTCTTTTCTTCCCTATCTGCAAGGTATGTTTTTCGCGAAGTGACGTTAGGTATTGGTCTTGCCAGGTCTTCCAGAACTTTTCTGTTATTGCACAAGAAGATTGAAGAGCATCAATAGCTTGACGCTTCGTCTGGAGTACTGCCTGTTGTTCTGGTGTCACAAAGTCTGGATCTAGACTGTCTTCAGTGTCGCAGGTCCATGGGTATGAGATGAGCATGAGATGAGCAGCAGCCTTTTGCAGGAAGTCTATGGGTCGTACGATAGAATCGTTCCCGAGTTCGTTGCTGACATAAGTCAAGGGACGAGTATTGAGCAGTCCTTCGATCACGATAATGACTGTGGGGAGCTCTTCAAGAGATAAGATAGCTTTCCCCAGAGTTTTGTGCAGAGAATGCTTCACGGATTTGATCAGCCTTTCGTAAAATCCTCCTTGCCAGGGAGCGTACGGCGTGATTCGTTTCCATGCTACTTCCCTGTTGCTCAACTCTCTGGCTATACTTGCATCTCTTTGAGCTGATTGTCGAAGATCACTGAGGATTGACTCTGCTAACGTGAATGTTGGCGCATTGCCACTTGTGATTGACTTTGGAACTCCTCGGCGTGCAAAGAAGCGTCGAAGCATCATTAGGAAGGCGTGTGTGGATTGATCCGATACCACGTCTAAATGGATTAGTCGGGTGACCGTGCATGTGATGATGCTTCCATAGCATTTTCCGTGTTCTTCTGCTGACCGTTTCATGGTCAATGGTCCGAAGTAGTCCAGGCCAACATGTTTGAATTGATAGGAACGAACGACTCTGTTCTTCGGGAGATCGTTTTGTGGTGGATACTTTTATAGAAGATTATTGAATTTTCGGCAAAGAATGCATTGGCGAATGATTCGAGTCACTTGAGCGCGAAGTTGGGGTATCCAGAACTGCTAACGAACCAGAGCTAAAGTATGGTTTATCCCTGGGTGTCCCTTTTGATGGTAATCTTGGATAATGATCTCAGCAAGAATTGTCTTTTGCAAAATGAACGTGGGACACTTTGCCTCGTCGGTTAGTTCTGCGTTGCCCAGATGCCCATGGCACCTGAGTACTCCTTGCGGATCCTTCTGGATGTTGAGGTGTTCCAAGGACTTTAGAAGGTGAGCGTTCAAATAGGTTTCTTGGTGGTTTCGTACGAGGATATTCCCTGCGTTTGTAATCTCTGTAGAGGTCAACAGTGGAGATTGATGTGACGATTTTGCTGATGTGATGGACGCGAGCTCAATTTTACTTGAGCGTCGAAGATTGATTTTTCTACCGTCATCAATGCAAAAGGATGACTTGAGCTATCACTCTCTTCGCCTTCGTAAACGTTCTTACTTGCCCAGGTCTGAGAAGCATCTGATCCTCTCGATTTTCGTGGGAAGGTGCCACGTGGAAGACTTCACTCGAAAATTCTGGTAAGATTGAGACGATGGGATTATTGATTTCCTGATCATCGATGCTGAAGAACCGACCACTCATGGGCCAGTCTTCCTCTCGAAGACGTAAGAAGGAAGGTCCCTGCCACCAAAGATGCTCTTGTAAATCCCTTTTATTTAAACCCCTAGTGCCACAATCTGCTGGTTTATGTTCGGAGGTGATGTGTCCGAATTTCATCACGCATTTCAGGACAGAAAGATGTTCAGCAATACGGGATACTTCAAAGGAGCGATTAAACACAAATATTCCTGTTCCTTTATGTGGCTTAGATCGGATCCAACTGAGAGCAATTTCGGAATCAGAGAAAACATAGACCCTCTGAATCTCAAGAATGTTTCGTAATTGCTCAAAGATGGAATTGGTTAAGCGTTCTGCTAAGGTTAGCGCATTGAGTTCAAGTTTTAGAATTGTTCTGATGGATTGATGGTAGTTTTGCTTTGGCCATTAAGAGATGACTAACTTGGCCACTGACAAGATAAGCACACGCACACATGGCATTGGTGCTTGCGTCTGCGAAGGTCGCCAAAATAGCCTGATCACCCTTCGGTGATATAAACCTTGGCAAACTTTTTTCGAAACCATCGCATTGATCCCTGATTTCGTCCCACTCTTTGCATTGATTTTCATTCAGTTTGGAATCCCAATCGCATTACTCTCTCCAAAGATTTTGGAGGTGGACCCTAGCTCTGAGAGGCAGTGGAAGGAACCACCCCATAGGGTCGTAAACGGACGCAATCGCGCTGGTCACTGTGCGTTTAGTGACTAGTGAAGTCTTTGGGATCTTGCAGCTTACAAGGGAAGGATACCAAATGTCCGTGGCATTTCGAAATGACATATGCCTAGCAATGTGAAGTTGGGAATGCTGATCTGTAATTTGTTCCCCATTTGTGCTCTGTCCCATTGCAGGAAAAGTTATGACCTTGCATGTGCAGTGTATACGTACATGGACTTTCTACAACCATCTACCGTAACCACACGGAAACCGCGTTGCCATGCAAAATGGATACAGAATCTGTGATCAGCAGTCCAAATAACCCCATATGCAAAATTTCACCGAAGGAATACCCGTTTACGCCGGTTTGCCAAAGATGGAAGTGCTCGTACCAGTCGTATCAAGGGAGACATACATATGTGGGCATGAGCAAGTCTAGGCACCTCACAGAATCCTTTCAAATTTTGCAGAGAAGGGTTATTTTGGGCGCTGACCACAAATGTCAACATAACTTTGAGTGGCACTACCATTTGGATGCCGAAGTGGACAACTTATTTCGGTTCCCCACAGTGCTTCTACCGTAACCCTAGAAAAATGGGATTGCGGTTCAAAGTGGGTACGATATTCGTGTTCAGCACCTCAGATAACCCTACTATGGGGAGTTTCAGCGTTAAAAAAATTCTTGAAAATTTGGACCACGTAAGCACCATACACCTACCATTACCAGTTGCACTGCTAACAAAGACGAGGTGATGAGAATCCTTCAAAAAGCTCCCGCACTTTCAGATCATGGAATTGCAAGTGAAAAACGTTACAAAATTGCATAGAATCGATTCTCAAAGAAAAACAGCACGTGGAATGGAAATGCAAAAAAATGAACCGCTGAAGGGATTGAACCTGGGACCGCTTCCTTGAAGAGCGAGACACTTACCACTACACCACCACTCACCTGACCTACGTGATCAATGAGACCTCCATGAATGATCCGGCTTAGGCAAGTCGGGTGTAGATGAACATATTCTCTCATGAAATTTTGCATATAGGGTTATTTAGATTGCTGATAACAAATTCTGCACCCCTTTTGCACGGCAACTTCATTTTCATACAGTTTCGGCAGATGAAAGTAGAAACTGCACATATATACTGCACATACAACGTCGTAACTGTTTCTGCAGCGGCAGAGAGCGCCGACAAAGAACATAACGGGGATCAGCATGGTCAGCTANTTTGCACGGCAACTCCATTTTCATACAGTTTCGGCAGATGAAAGTAGAAACTGCACATATATACTGCACATACAACGTCGTAACTGTTTCTGCAGCGAGCGCCGACAAAAAACATAACGGGGATCAGCATGGTCAGCTATACACTAAGAGGCATACCCCATTTTAAGATTCCACGGACATCTGGTATCCTTCCCTCGTTAGAAGGAATCGGTCTGTGGATGAGTTCCAGGTTATGCCGAGTAATCTGGGATTGAGATTAACAGACCTGTCGTGGGCAGCTATGAATTGTATTAGGTCCTGATCATTGGAGGTGAATTCTCGCAGGTTCATATTGAGGTCTTGGAACATGCACTTGGTCCTTTGGTAGAAGTGAGAGGTTTCTTGGCGAGTGTTGGCAGTCAGAAGTAGATTGTCAACGTATAAGTTCCGTTTAATCTCTTCGACCAGCTCCTTTTCGTCGATGTATTGATCGAGATGAGAGTACTGGCTGTCGGAGGTAGTTTGTGATTGCCGAGCCACAGGCATCGTGTAGCATCCCGGTCAGCTTCATTGAGTCTCACTTGTAGGAACGCTTTTTCTACGTCTGAAGCAACAGCAAACCTTCCTGTTCGAACGCTAAGCAAAACTACGGAAGGATAACTGGTCCTCGGTGGAGCACATCGTTCAAGGATGGGCATCCTTTGTAATGAGCAGAGGCATCAAAAACTATCCGTAGCTTCGTGGTTCTATCTTTAGCTTCGTGGTTGTTTTCTGCGGAGTGAGAACGGCTTGGTGAGGTATGAAGTGAATGGTCTCTCCTTGACGTGCTTCTTCTTTGTCTACTTCTTCAACGATATTCTTATTGGGTTGATCTCGAAACACTTCGTTGTATTATTATATTATATTTGTCTAGAAGATGTTCTTCTTTACGAAGTGATGACCAAACATTAACAAGACGTTTGAAGGCAAGAGCCTTATTGTCCGGTAGTGGTGGATGGTGTTCTCTCCACGGAAGTCGCACGTAGTAGCCGTCATCTCTGCGTTCAATTGTGTCGTTAAATTGCTGCCAGATTTTCTGATCCATTGTTGCTCTAACCTCTCTTTCGGAGCCCACAAATTCTACTGTTCCTGCGGCATCGTGTGTAAGCAGTTTCAACACGTGTTGCTTGCCTTCGCTGTCCCAGATATTCATTTTGACAAGGCGACACTTACCTGGCTGTATTTCTTTTGATCCGAAAGTGTGTAGCCGGATTTGTCTTTCTTCTATGACGGGGAAGTGAAGGCATTCGGCTAGCGCGTTATCGATGAAAGATATTTCTGTTCCGGGGCTATCAAGACATCGACCTGCATGAGTTCGTTCGTATTTGGATTGAGAATTGTTACTTTCCCTGCGGGAAGGTACGGACAACCCATTGTCTGAGCGTTGAGAACGCACTGGGTCTCTTGTGTAGGTACATCACCAGATGAGCTACCTGTATTGATGACCGTATGGGAGTGAAGAGTTGGAGAGGGTTTCTTTGCGCTTGCTTCAGGACGCGACTCTTGCTGTTTTTGGGGCATACTGGTCGCTGGAGTTGCCCGCATTGATGAATCTCGCTTTTGAAACAGGCTTGAATCTGTCTTTTGCTTTGGTCGAAAGCAACAAGACATGTGGTGGTGACCTTGACAATTGAAGCATTGTCTTCTTTTGCATTCAGTAGTTTTGTGCTTGGAAGAGGCGCATATTAAGCACAAGTGATTTTGACGTAAGTACAGTGATCGCTCTTGTGGCGTCTTGTACTTCGTACATGAAAAGGAGGAGTGAGGGTCGCTGCAGTACATGCAGTTTATTACCCTGCCCTGACCAGGTTTTGAATGGAATGGCGAGGTGCGCGAGTGTTTCTGCTCTACCGTGTTTTTATCGGTGAAGAACAAAAACGTTTCCTCTGATGACAAAATTTCGTCCGGAAATCGGAACAATATTTGCATTGAAAAGGTGGTTTCTGTCGGTAAATTTTGCCGCTTAGAGATTACTTTTTGTCGGGAATTTCGACAAAACTTTTTGATCAGCCATGGGCTGTCTATGTGTTCTCCTTTTTGAGCTAACTGTGTGGTAAGCGCTTGGACCTGCTCTAGTAGCGCGCATTGGTCTTTCGCAGAAGTGGTTCGCATTTTGCATGCGTCTAAGAGATCGATCAATTGATTGATAAGAACTTCTCGGTTGTCGTATCTCGACACAAGGAATTGGATAACCCAAGGATAGTTTTCTTTAGTGACTTGAAATTTATTGATCGATTCGCGAGCCTCTCCTTTTGGCGGATATGAGTAAAAATTGAACTTAAATAAGACTGGGAGATCTTGAGAGTGAATGTTATTATTAAATAGTTCCCAGAAATTGTCCCATTCCCACAGGTTTCCGCTAAAAGTTGGGGTAGGAAGGGTAAGAAGTTCGAGAGATTTGGACTGAAGTTGTCGCTCTTGCGCCTGAAGTTGCGCGGGGCTCGGTAATGACCTATTTGGGTCCGCATTTGCGCAGGTCAGTGCACTACGTCGTGCTTTTAGCAAGGTGACGTAATCGAACGTTGTGGAGAGGATAAATTCTGCCTTACCAGAGTACTCGTCAAATTCCTCTTGTTCTTTTTCGGAGGGGATTGCATTCGATCGATGCTTGAAGCGCATTCATTGAGGGTTTTTTTTCGGCCTTGAAAAAGAGTGACTCAATGACACTAATGCTTTCTTCTAGGCGGCAAATACCCTCATTGATTTCGCGTGGTGTTGCCATTTCTGCGGCAATCACCTCTAGTTGTTCTTGCCTAAGTTTGCTCACGGCCTGCTCTAGTTTATTACCGTAAGTCGTCAATGGTCGTTTCTGGGTCTTGATGTGCATTGACATATTGAGTATTGACGTGAAGCAGACAAGACTGGCAATGGGAGGATGCAGATGAATTGAATCAGGTCCGTGGAGAACTTCAAAAAGGACCTGTGGTTGTTTTTTGGGAGAAACCGATTGGAGAAGTTGGAAAAAAAATGGCTCCAAATGAAAGGAGATGGATGATTGACCGTCAAAAAAAAGAACACGTCAAAGTTGGTTCGGCTTCCAAGCGAATGATTGAGAAAATCTCTTAAAATCGAGAGAATCTTGAAAGGTGAACTTAAATCAGTGAACCTACACCAACGAAATCAGCATTGATGATTGATTGAACGGCTGTAGTGAAGATTGAAAACTGGGGGCTCCTCGGGTTTTCATTCGACGTTTCCCCTCCTTGACTTAACGGCAGAATGGAGTCGTATATATGCAGACGACGGAGCATTGCGAAAGCCTGTAAATGTCAACATCGGCGTTATCTATCTATCGGATCAGTGTGCATTTCTACATGAGAGATTTGCGTTATTTCCCAAGAACTGAGTTAATCTTGATCATTTTCACTAGTAAAAGACTAAATTAATGGAAGAAAGTTATTCCCAACCATTGGATTGAAGCGAAGTCACTTTGCGACATCGACTGAGGTAGTATGAGCGGATACATGCCGCGATATATACCTACTCCCTTCCCTTCGGGACGTTAGGAAGTGGGGTGGGGCAGCCACTTGAGGTTCGTGAAGAAGTTTTTACTCAAGAAGTCCTTAGAAAATCCAAAAACTAGTCAATAACTGCTGCTTGACAAGTTTTCATCACACACCAACATGTAAGGTCACTTTCCGATGCATCAATATTTAAACCCGTTTTTTGTTGTCACACTTCTTATATGCGTACAAACGCGCCATGGGCAGTTACTCCCAGCTCTGAGCGGGAACATCCTCCAAGGAGTTTAGCAGCTGTGAACTATCTATTTGTGGATCTGAATAGAAATGAATAGGCAGAAAGAGGAAGAATTGGGCTTTGGAACAAGTACAAAATATGTTGTGGGAACAGCACTTTACATTCCAATGCATTATTCCAAAGTTCGTGGTCCAAAAATCCAACATCGATTTTGCAACAATCTAATACTTATTATATACTTATACTATACCTTCCTTGAGTTGGAATGGGATGACGAAAAAACTCGATGAGTAGGTGCCGCGCAAAATGAGTGAGTATCAGATTGAACTTCATTGAAAGGTCTGCTTCGCGCCTTCGTAAGGAAAAAATGCGACCAAATCCTCGAACGCTTAATGATAAATGGTAAAGGATAGACCATCTGAAGTGCCTTGGTCAACAACTGGGCGAGAAAAAAGCACCGAAACACTGCCAAAACCCGAAGCAGCACCAAACGAAGGTCTCGGTGACTTTGTGCTGGTGTGCTGCAAAAATAATCGGCTACAGCTCATCGAATCACCTACACTTAAAAGGTCCTACTGAGATATTAATGAAATGTACCGGAAACTTCTTGGAGCCCGGCGTTTCTTAATAAAATGGATTCAATGCTCCTGCACAGCACCGTTCAACACAAGTCGTTTGTGTCACACTGCATCTCCCCTTTTATATGTTCAAACTGGCTCTTATCAATGGATCAGCCAAAACAAACAAAAAAATGTAAATCATTTCCTGCGGTCATTCCAGATTAAATGATTGTAGAACATGCAAGTGGGGTACAACTAGCTGCTAACTCCCCGTTATTGTTTGGCGCCGGCATACCTGAAGAGCAAAGATGGACCTAATTCACAGCCTTTAGCACTACTGTTCAACAGCGCACTATTCCTCTATATGTCGACTCATCTACGGGTGTTTCCCCAGTTTTGGACGCCGGCGCACACTTGTCACACATTTGGACCCGACTCCAGGCGTCTCCCCACTTTTGGACGCCCGCACCGTCCCTATGAGTTTCCCATTTTAAGACGCCGGTGCGCCTTTATCACACCGTTGGACCCGATACGACGCACTTCCCCATTTTTGTACACCAGCGCATCCTTATTACACCGCTGCGCCCGTCTCTCGGCGTTCCCCCACTTTTCTTTTTGGTCAGTACGGCACTATCAGACCAGGTCAATACGTTAATTGCAATTTATTCCAGGTTTACCCTCACGGAGATCACTCGATGGTCCCTCAGAGAACGCACTTGTATCACAAAATTTCATCATTTTTGGATCGATGTGTCAAAAAACATTGACGGCAATTGTAACTCTCCCTATTTACGCGACTTTAATTGAAGTTTTTAGAAGCTTCCAACCTCTTACATACATTTAAATGATAGCCAATAGATATTTGGTGATTACTGATTATTGCTTGTTTATTGGAAAGAGAATAAAGATGATCAATATCCTTTTAAAAATGTGTCAATGCACGGATGCTTTCCATCCATCGCAACGTTGTGATTCACACCTCATCGATGGAAAATTATTTATTCATTTATTCAAAGCATACGGGATACTCCATAGCAAAATTAACATTATCCGTAACTCAAATACTACATGTTAGCTCTTTCCATCAATTTGAATATCCAGCACAACCAAGAGAAGATGAAGATTTAGGCGATCGCCAATCTTTGCGGCCGGTGATCGCCTATCTTTGACGATGTGGCGTGGGAGTATAGCACTTCTCTAGTGATGTATCATCAACGGTAATCGCTGAAATTTTTTTCACGACACGCCTACAATCAATGAAAATAGAGCCGCCTGTCTTTGGCGATGCTAGGTGCCATACTCCTCGAGGAGTACAGCGGCAGTCTTAGAGTATCCCCAGACTTTGCCAGCAATCGTGGCGATCGCTCCGACAGCCGGCTGTCGTAGCGATCGCCACATGGATAAAGTGAATGAGGAGACTTCTGACGGAAGAGGAGTGATAATCAAAGGGGCGTGGCAATCGATAGACATCTTCACCTTTATTTTCGCTATTACCCACATTTGCGGCACATCTTCAAGGGTGCGGGCGATGAGCTCCATTTGTTAGCGATCCATGGCGATGTACGTGGCTATTGATACCTATCATTCCCACGATCTCAGACATTTGCTCGGGAGTCCCGCCTGACAAAAAGCTTTCTTATCACTTTCGGGACAAAATCAGGAGCTCCGGCGGGAGACATCATTTTGGTTTTGTTGCGGGATTAACCCGAGAATGGTGCGGGTTTGTTATTGCCACGTGGTAACCCTTATCAAATGAGGGGTATATAAGGGCCTCACTCTGCAGGTAGGCTTCAGTTTACTCTCCGCTTCGGCGGAGAGGAGTCCTACGGGACTCGTCTGGCCTGCTGAGGCCCGGTTAAGACCGTGGCCCAGTGTGAAGACCAGGCGAGATGCGTGGGAGGCCGTCGCGCTCGGCCGTGACGCGGATGCGAAATCCGCTAGTAGCGGTCGGCGTTGGCCCACGGACTGCATACGCGTTACGGTCACCGTGCATTTTTGTTTTCTTTCGTTTTTCAGTTTCGGGACAAAATCCGGTCTCCCGCACCATGATACTGGTATCATTTTCGGGACAAAATCCGGTCTCCCGCCGGAGCTTGCGGGACAAAATCGGGATGTTGCGGGACAAAAACTCAAAGTTTTTGATGTCTCCCGCTCACCCTCGAGCGGGAGACATCATTTTGTAGTGCGGGACTCCCGAGCGAATGTCTGAGATCTTATCGCTGGCATCGCCAGTTCATTTGATTCATTTTGAAATGGCGAGGTCTGTGGATAGCGGCTGCTCCTCTATCAGTGCCTCAGATCTATCGGTGGCTGAGAATGTTTGATTCATTATCAGTGGTTACTCAAACAACAACATAATGGTGTGGTTCATTTCTACTCGTACGCAGTTTGAACGACAGCTGCTCAAGATTATGCGCTACTGGAGGTGATTGACTCGTTGCACTCGCCTACCGAAAGCACGATTTTGGCTGATTAGGGCATTTTATACAAGTCAGACGCACGCCTCCATTTGCGAAAAACATTCTATGAATAACGGTCCACGCGGCATGAAATTCTCTATGAAAAGAATGCGCGGCCGTTGCGAGGCGCGTGCGACTGAGCTGCGACAGGCCCCTATTCTTTCTTCACCATATGAACGCATGCCCATCAGTCGCACGTATTCAATATAAATTGTCCTATACATCTCGCATTCAATGTTGTGAACACGGGGCAAGTTTCTTTTCCATCTGAAGTCGTTGCCACAATTATTTTTCGAGCTGTTCTGCTTGTTAATTGGCAGGGGTTTCGGTCCAATTTCCGTCCTTCTCATTTGTTTGAGGGACCTACAATCCTTTACACCACAGCGAAAACGAATGCATTGCACTGGCAAACCTCTCCTCCATGTGTCGACCCGTCTCCAAACGTTTCGCCACTTTCCGATACCGCTGCACCCTTATCCCACCGTTTCGCCTGCCTGCGGATGTTTCGCCATTATTCGACGCTGGCGCACCCTTATAGCCTTGGGCATACTTCAATTTTTTCGCGATTTGGTCGCCGCGACTGAGTGTTGCACGAGCGATCCAGTCGCAGCGACTCGATCGCGGGTTTGGGCATACTTCATGTTATGAGTAGCGACGTGCTGAAACATTCATTGTTCTGATCTCAGCAAAAAGCTGAAAATTGAGCTTCATTCACAGTTTTTTTCTATTTTTAGCATTCCTGAGCCTTCATAAAAAGTTTTCTCGGTGGTAGTTGTGTCTACCGATTAGTTTTGGAAAACTACTTTGACATTTCAAACTGGTTTTGATCCTAATCTTTTGCTGCTAGGAACGTTCGTTTTGTAATTTCTTGGTATTTTTGTGCTCATGACACAGAAGGTTGCGAGAGTGGTCGTGAAGAAAGAATAGCAAACCTTCCCGAGATACTGGAGTTTACAAACAAATTAGAGGATCCTACCTTTAAAAAAAACAAAGACCTTGTTACAGTCAGAAACCTATACGACTGGACGAATTAGGGGAATTCCCAACAAAAATAACTATTATATAAAGGTGAGCGACTACGTCATGAGAAATAAGAAAAATCGCTAGTGATTCACGAAATGAAGTATGCCCAGAGCGCGACTGACCACGCGATTCCTCCTGAGATGTGGTCAAAATCGGCTGCACAACCACGAATTGTTGTTGAAAATCAATGCGCGTAAAATGAACGCGGTTTCTTGGGATGTTTGAAAGTAGAATCGCGTGGCGACCGAATCGCCATCGTTGCAACTGCGCCCAGGGCTTATCACCACTTGGACCCTTCGCGTAGCGCTATCATCGCTTCAGGGCGCCGGCGCACCCCTTCCGCAACAGTGGACTCGTTATAAAGCACTTTCTTTTCTCAAGGCCACGTTCCGTGAATTTCGTTTCACACACTCTGAGACACACACATGTCAGACAGACAAAGCAAGTTATTATAAGAGTATCTCCAGATCTCGCCATCAATCGTGGCGGTCGCCACGACAGCCGGCTATCGTCGCGATCGCCGCGGCCGCCGGCTGTCGCCACATGGATAAAGTGAAGGAGGAGACTCCTGGGGTGGTATGCACGAAAGTTCCGGAATGGCCAATAGGTTCCTGCTCAAGCAATAACACAGGGCGACCCGACGGCGAGTACAGGGTGACCCGACGCGTTATCCTCGGGTCGCCTCGTATTCGCCGTCGGGTCACCCGGGATTCGCCGTCGGTTCACCCGCCCATCGAAGTTAACAAATACCGGTTGAAAGCCAAGAACAGACTTACCTGCACATCCATTGCTTGTGACTGCTTCGCGCAAAGAAGATTTCGACCCCAGAGTGCGCCAGAAGGAAAATGCAAACTTTTTGGCTCCTATCCTGAGCTTCGTCGCAGCATTCAGAGCCCTTGGGATTCGAACCTACCCTTCTCATCGAACTTCGTCTTGCTAGTCCGCCTTCTTATCCACTCGGCCATTCGTGTCCTCACACCGCTGCTTTTTGATATAGTCTTTGTCAGCACCTCCCTGGCAAATCCGACAGTATGAAGGTCCACCTCGCCAGATTTGGCGGTGCGCCAGAGGGATCTGTCTAATGCGAGTCTATCGCGGTCCAACGCGTAAAATTTCTTATTTAGAACTTCTGGAGCAATTACTCCGCCTAAGTGACAGTCAAGATCTTTACTGTCCATTTTACCTTCTCGTTGACTGTACGTACAGGAGCACCCCAATGGTCGGGATTTTCATACCGTCCCCCGAGAATGCGAACGGTGATGTCGGTGAAAAACGCGGATTCGCAGACAGTTAGAGAGCAGAGAAAAATCCCATGCAGCACAGCTTCAGACCACTTAACTGATGGCCCTATACCTCCATTTAGAACCACTATCATTTTTTGTCTTTTAAACGCTTCGAAAGTCTAAACCACAATGTGCCTAGTTCTTGCTCAAATTTCGCATGCGGATTAGAATTTGCTCTTAGCTCTTTCTTTCCGAAAAACTAGAATAGTGCACCTCCCCACAAGCCCATGTAAAAACTTTCGAAGAACTGCTGTAAATAAGTGCTTCTGTTCTCCCAGCCGCCCGAAGTCCCGGCAAAATTGTCTAGAGGCGTCTATAAGTTTTTTTTTCGAAATCTACCAGTATTCAGAAAAACACTTTTGAATTGATGAAAAAGCTACTTACTGTTCTGCTTTTTTGATATATATTCAATGTAACGGCCTTTTCGTCGCCTTCGCATAACATCTTTGTTTCCTAACTCCTGACTGAAGGTGTCTTCTTTACATGGGCCAACTCCAGGAGCCGTATGCATACCTCTCCCCGAGCATCCCCCACCGGGGACGGGGATGATATGACATGAAACGAATGGGCGAAATCATCGCTCCAACGCAAATTAGTGGGCGAGTTTCTTCCGGAAGGCATCCCTGAAGATGTGCAAATGAGTTTTCCCCGACCATCCGCAGCCGGAGATACTTCCCAGGTGGAGGTGGTCGGGGACCGGGGATGGCCGGGGAGAGATATGCATACGGCTCCAGCATGAATAGTCCTCGGGTCGCCCGGTAATTCTGCAGCATTCCCTCGGGTGGGCCGTTGGTTCACTATCATGCCCTCGGGTCGCCCGATGCTTCATGCATTCTCTCGGGTCGCCCGGTGGTTCATTTAATTCCCTCGGGTCACCCGGTAACTGGCCACGCCCACAAATTAGGCCGTCGGGTGGCCCGGCCGGGCCAATTTGGCCGTCGGGTCGCCCTGTGTTATTGCCTGAGTGGTTTCCGACAGCTTCCTGGAATTCGAACGCGATATCGTGACCGGTCTGTTTACATCTGCGATGTTCCGGGATTCATTCCGACCGGGATCCTGTGGACTTCCGGCCATTCCATCCGGAAGCCCCACAGGTACCGGCCAGCTTCCTGAGAGCTTCCCGAGACACCGCTCACGAATTTTCGGTAGCTAAGAAGTACCGGGCCGGGAACTAGCTTCCGGATAAGGTTCCTGAGAGCTTCCGATCGTACCAGCACTAAGATGAGCTGGTACGGAGTACCCGGAGACCCTCCTTTCCCTTCGTTAGACCTTATTTTTGCTTTATGGGTGCGCCGGCGAAAGGCAGATGATAATATATGATAATAATAAACAGGCGAAAGAGGGATGATAATCAAAGGGGTGTGGCAATCGATAAACATCTCCATTCTCGCTATCACCCACGTCGCCAGTTCATTTTGGGCACATCCTCGATAGTACGGGCGATGAGTTCCATTTGGCAGCAAAATCGCCGGAAGAGAATTTTGCGAACCAGCACCTCGCTGTCCTTTCGGAAGGAGAGTCCGTGCCAAAAGCAAGCGCTATATTACGGGCTGCTTCCGCTGCAGAATGGCTCGTACAACAAAGACAAACACAAATACAAACAAGAACTCGTACAACATGATCACTCGAAAATCGCGTTGGCTCACCATTTTTCGCGGCCCTATAAAAAAGTCCAGGGAAGAGCTAGCCAGATTATTGAAGAAGCATCTGAAAGAGCAGAACAAATCCTACCAGCGGCTAGCACAATTTGGCTTGAAGTTGTTGAATTGAGCAAGAAAAAAGTTTTTTTTTTTCAAGCATATCGTGAAACGGCAACTATTTTCGCAACAACCTAATACTTGTTGTTTTGAAAAAAGTTATGGACATTCTTAAGCTTCAAGGCAATTTTGCAAAGAACTCGGGTGACTGAGAGAACGAAATCACTTACCTGCAGCAGTTCTTTGAAAATTCCCAATGGAGCATTTGGGGAGGTGCGTTATTCTAGTTTTTGGAGCGAAAGAGTGAAGAGCAAATTCTATATTTGCTTGCGAAATTTGAGCAAGAACTGGGCACATTATGAAGTAGACTTTCGAAGTCTTCGAAATACAAAAAAGAATGAGAGTGGTTTCCAAATGAAGGTGTAGGGGCCTTCATTTCAGTGGCCCGAAAGTGGTGCTGCATCGGATTTTCCTCTGTTCTCTGATTGTCTTCGTATCCGTGTTTTTCATTGACATCACCGTTCACATTCTTGATTGCTTCTGTGGTATGAGACGGTATGGAAATCCACACCACTGGCTGCTCCTTTACGTACAGTCAACGGGAAGGTGAAATGGTCAGGAAAAGTGCAGATTGTCACTTAGGGGGTGTAATTGCTCCAGAAGTTCTAAATGAGAAATTTCACGCGTTCGACCGCTATGGGCCAGCGCCAGATTTGACGATCCGCCACAGATGCCTGTGGCGGATCGTCAAATCTGGCGAGGTGGGCCTCCATATTCTCGATATTTGCGAGAGGTGCTGACAAGAACTATATCAAAGGATCGTTGTATGAGGACGCGAATTGCCAAGTGGATAAGAATACGGGCTTACAAGAGGATGTTCGATGAGGAGGGTAGGTTCGATTCCCAAGGGCCCTGAATGCTATGACAAAGGTGAGGATAGGAGTTAAAAAATTTCTTCTACTCGGGCGCTCTAGTGTTAAAATCTTCTTCCCGAAGGCACTGTATGCGCAGGTAAGGCTGATTTTGATTTTTAACCATTATATGTTAACTTTGATGAGCAGGCGACCCTACGGCGATAACCAGGTGACCCAACGGCGAATACCACGTGACCCGAGGATAACGCGTCGGGTCACCCTCTAATCGCCGTCGGGCCGCCCTGTGTTACGGCCTGAGATAGCGGTGTAACGTGACAATCGATACGTATCATCTCCACGACCCTTATCTCTTATATCGTCGGTTCGTTTTGATTCATTTTGAAGTGGCAACATCTGGGGACACTAAGTCATGATGACTGTTTCTTTGTCGAAACTTGGCTGCACTGCATGCACCAGTGTGCACAGGCCGAGGTTCTTGCACAAGCAAGTGTTATTTCCGAGTGGAGGGACTCGCGAGTGTCAGTGAAACATTATCGTTATGGCGCACGGAATATCTTCTTCTTCTTCTTCTTCTTCTTCTTCTTCTTCTTCTTCTTCTTCCTAGCGTTTGTCCCACGTAGTCGCAGGGTCCGCTGTACTGCATCTCTTCTTCCACTTGTTCCGATTATTTGCGTCCCTTGTAGTTAGTTGCACTTCAGCCATATCTGTCTTCACACAATCTAGCCAGCGAGTCTTAGGCCTTCCGCGTGGTCTCACGCCCTTAACTTCTAAGGTGAGTGCAGTTTTGGCAACAGACCCACCTTCTCTTCGCAGCACGTGTCCGAACCAACGCAATCGGGCTTCTCTCATCTTGTCGATTATCGGTGCGACTTCAAAAGTGGAGCGAACCATCTCATTCGAGACTTTGTCTTTCAACGTTACACCCATTGACCACCTTAGCATTCGCATGTCCATCGTGTGTAAGACTTGCTTTGTGACCTTCGTGGCTGCCCAGCACTCCGGTCCATAAAGGGCGACTGGCCTTACCACTGTCCGATAGACTTTGGACTTGAGTCGGATTGGCATTTTCTTGTCACACAGTATGCCCGTAGTCGTTCTCCATTTCATCCACGCAGAGTTGGCACGTCCGTAAGCGTCGGGGAGGACATCGCCTGTGGAAGTAATTCTTGATCCGAGATATTTGAAGCACTCAACCTTCTTCAGATTGTTGCCGTCAACACAGATGGTACCATCTTCTATCTTTGCTCCACACTCCATATATTCGGTTTTTGCAATGTTCAGCCGCAGTCCATACCGTTGCAGTCGTTCTTTCCACAGCTGTATTTCTTCTTGTAGTTCTTCCCTTGTCTCTGCGGCTAGCATCACATCGTCGGCATATAGCAGGCACTATGGATGCGGCTTCTGAATATCCCTGGTGATAGCGTCGACGCAGAGTATGAACAGCAGCGGAGACAGTGCCGACCCTTGATGTACTCCAACTTGGACGGGAAAAGGCTTGCTGGTCCCTGCCGCGCATCTCACTACGCTAGTCGGCCTCGAGTACAACATCTTGATCCAACGCAGGTACAGTGTGTATCATAAATATACGGGCACTCCAAAAATGGCGATATCTGCTTTCACTCACATTCCTGACAAAAGCCTTTGCGACCAGTGAATTCGGCGTACCCGAAAACCCTATATCACCGCCATTCAGTTTCAAAAATGGAAAAATTAAGTGTAGCCCGTATTCGACCCTATCTTGCAGTGCATCATAATTATACGGGCACCCTCAGTAAAAAATAAATAAAATCATCTACTCATCCGGAATCTCCTGTCTCAAATTCGCAATAAGTGATCATCAGCACTCCTCAGTTAGGCCTCCAGTGTGGCAAGGATCGGAGCCTTCTGAGGCGGAACAGGTGCAGATATGGGCTCGTCACTTTGCAAACTTCAGAAACCGCAGGACCGCCACGAATATCGACCAGAATTCGAGTGCAGTCGACGCCTTGGTGAAAATCCATGACTCCTATGGTCTGTATGAGAAATCTGCACGATCAGGGAAGCTGTCATCATAATATGAGCGTCGAGTAGGACTGATGGTTTTGAACACCATGGTGCACAGCATCGGGGTTCGAGCCAATTATCGACTCCTGTCTCTAGAACGACGGCATAGAGAAGGATAAAATAAAACGGCAAGACTGTCCGCTTTCTCCTTCGACATGTTCATAGGCTCACGAGGTCCCACAATGATGCACGGCTGCGGTTTGCCAGGAAGAACATGGCGACAGACTGGTGAAAGGTATGCATAGTTTTTCTGAGACTCACGAAGACTGGAATTCGTGTTCAGGTGATGTCCTTTGACTTAAATAAGTTCAACTTGGGCGGTCTGATGGAAATTGGAGGGATCTCCGCAACGAACCGCAGTTCTTCAGCAGGGGGTATTTCGGAAGTGACCCAGTCATGGTGTGGAGCGGCTTCTGTCCGAATGGAGGACCCGGCGTCGCCTTTATTTTGACTTGAGTTAAACTCATTTGACTACAGTGGAGTGTTCCGCGTCCAGCTCTTGTTCTTCCAAAGCCACCGCAATGGAACTCTGCTCGTTTTCCAGCAGAACAACGCGGCGATCCACGACGGTCGTTCGAAGATGGCATGATTTGTGGACAACAATGTGACTGTTATGGCTTCTCCTACCTGCCAGGGCTCCTACTCTGACCGTGGGCATCAAAATCTTTGATGAGGGCGACGATGGTACTTGAATCCCGACTCATATGCTTGGTTATCCTGCAGGTGCTGAAGGTTGCAACGCGACGAGCCCATATCTGCGCCTGTTCTGTCTCGAAAGGCTCCGAACCTCGCCACATTGGAGGCCTAACTGAGGAGCGCTTATAGTCACTTATTGCGAAATTGAGACAGGATATTCCGGATGAATGGATGATTTTATTCATTTTTTACTGAGAGTGCCCGTATAATTATGATACACTGCAATATAAGGTCGAATACGGCCTGTATTTAATTTTTCCACTTTTGAAACTGAATGGCGGTGATATAGGGTTTTCGGGCACACCGAATTCACTGGTCGCAGTGGCTTTTGTCAGGAATGTGAGTGATAGCAGATATCGCCATTTTTGGGGTGCCCGTATATTTATGACACACACTGTATTCCTCGGGTATTCCATGTATTCGCAGAGCCATCCATATGAGATCACGTGGGACTCGGTCGAATGCTTTTTCGAGATCAAGGAATGCAAGGTGGACGGAACGGTTTTTCTCCCTATGTCTCTCAACAAGTAGTCGGGCGGCATGAATGGCATCAGTGGTGCCGCAGCCTTTCACGAATCCGCACTGATTTGGCGTTGTGGAAACAATTGCTTTTAGTCGTGAGTCCAAGATGCGCTCAAAGATCTTCATGGTGTGGCAAAGAAGGCGTATCGGTCTGTATGAAGAGCAGTCTGCGCTGTCTCCTCTTTCTTTCCAGATAGACACGGTAGTGCTCATCTGCCAGTCTTCACGCGTTTTTCCTTCCATTAAGATCCTGTTAAAGATTTTCGAAAGCCATGCAGCACCGCTCTCGCCCATCAGTTTCCATACGTCAACGGGAACATCATCCGGTCCGGTTGCCTTGTTTCGTTTCATTTTCTTAATTGCCTCGCTTACTTCGGCAGGAGCTATCGGGAGAACAGGGCCTTGAATACATTGAATACAGGCGGGATTGATGGATGTGGAAACTCCTCGTTGAACATCTGATCGAAATATTGTCTCCATCTCTCTAAGACATCGTCTGGATTGCGTAGGATGTTTCCATTGGACGCCTTGATAGTGCCTATATGCCCTGTAGTCATGGTTGTGGAACGATGACGAGCTTTCGCCAGTCGGTACAGCAGTTTCTCTCCCTCTGAGGTGTTTAGTGTATCGTATAATTCTCTGTAGTGTTTCGAATTGGCGATGGCAACAGCTTTCTTTGCTTCCCGCTTTGCGGCAAGGTAGGCATCTCGGTCCTCGGCGTAATGAGTGTGCATCCAACGTTTGTACATGGACTTCTTTTGCGCGATTATGCTCTGCACCTCCTCGTTCCACCACCAGGTCGCTTTCTCGATCTTCGTCTTGCCTGGAGATGTTTTTCCCAGGATGCCAACGACTGAATCCTTCATAGTTTTCGTAATGATATTCCATTGCTCCTCGATAGTGCGCTCATCTAAAGGAGTAAGACAAGATAGCAGAGTAGGAAGGACGTTGTCTTTCTGCTCCCTCAGCTTCCACCATTTGATACGCAGCGTGTCTGTTCTTGGCCTGGCCTTTCTCGGACGGGAGATTTTCAGGTCCATAACGAGCAGATGGTGTTGTGCAGCTACGTGGTCAGAGGGGATAACCTTTGCATCCACTAAGATGTTACGATCTCGTCGACGCAGCATCCAGAAGTCAATTTGTGCTTCCCGTCCGCCACTTGCGAAGGTGACCAGGTGTGATTTCCGCTTTCGAAACTGTGTGTTAGCGATGATGAGGTCCGACACCGCCGCAAATTCGAGAATCCGTTGTCCTTCCTCATTGCGCATGCCATAGCCATATCCTCCGTGCCAGCGGTTGAAGCCTTCTCGCTCTTCTCCTACGTGACCATTGAGATCACCACCTAGCAGTAGGACTTCTTCATCTCCGATCGTATGGACATACTGCTCGAGATCCTCATAAAACGAACTCTTCTCCTCGGATGTGCAACCCACTTGTGGCGCATATGCAGAGATTATTCGCATCACGGTTTTGCCGGTGTCCACTTTCACGGCCATCAAGCGATCCGAGATACAGTCTATAGAGGTGACATGGTTCCGGAGAGCCTCGCTGATCACTATGCCAACTCCGTTCCGGTCCGTCGTTCCATGATACATGAGTTTGTATCCGTCACCGATCTCCACACATTTAGAACCTTTCCAGCGTGTTTCTTGTATACAACAGACGTCCACATGCCGGCTTCTCAAACTACTTGCAAGCTCACGACTCCTAGCCGTGAGTGTTCCGACATTCAGCGTGGCAAGCCGCATTGGTAATCGTGCCCGTTGTTGCTCGTGCTGGCGGACTAACGTCTTTGGCCGGCTTCGTCCTTTAGCCGGTAGCCCTCGCATACTTTCACCGCTGCTTGGGCGGGGGCAGCGTGCGTCGCTTCCGGGGAACGCCCTAGCTTCCGTCGAACAAGTAGATGTCATCACAGTACATATCAGTACGACGGGGGGTGTTTTCATCGACCGGCTTGTCGTGACAGCCTAGCGTCGGAATCGAGTCGTCCGCGTTCAGCTCACCTCGTCATGTTGACAAGGAGTTTCCAGTGGCACCTCGTGGAGGCACGGACGTCACCACCGGCGCACGGAATATCTTACTTCTTATTAATTGGCACTACATGTGTGTGAGTCTATGCACGAGAACCAGCTACGAAAAGGTTGCAAATTTTGATTTTTACCTTGATTTACAGGTGTTTTGGGCCACTTTTGTCATGTTCAGACATGTAGGACCGGCTGTTGTGTTCACCACAGTTGGAGTGAATGAGATAAGCCCAGACACTATAAAAGGAAAGAGATGAGTAGGATCTCTTTGTGTCGAAGAGGAAGAGCCAGGAAGGCGAAGAAGGACACAGATGAGGGGTGATGCTGGAGGGCTGAGCCGGAGCCCAGAAGAGGTGATGCTATGTAAAGTGTCCACTTTTGCGGCAACGGTGCGCCGGCATCCAAAAGTGGGGGGAAAGCAATAACCTGGTCCAACGGTGTGATAAGGGTGCGTTGGCGTCCTAAAGAGGGGGAAATGCCTGGAGAAGGGACTAACGATGTGATAGGGGTACGTTGGCGTCGCAAAGTGAGGAAACGTTCAGAGACAGGTCCAACGGTGTGATAAGGGTGCGCGGGCTTCCAAAAGCGGGGAAATGCCTGGAGAAGGATCCAGCGATGTGATAAGGGTGCGTTGGTGTCGCAAAGTGGGGATACTCTCGGATACAGGCTCAACGGTGTGATAAGGGTGCGTTGGTGCCCCAAAGTTGGGAAACGCTCAGAGACGGGTCTAGCGGTGTAATAAGGGTGCGCCGGCGTCCAAGAGCGGGAAAATGCCTGGAGAAGAAGGGTCTAACGGTGTGATAAAGGGGCGCCGGCATCTGAAAGTGTGGAAACGTCTGGATACGGGTCCAACGGCCCTACCCAAGGAAAGACGTCACACGCCTGTTGCACAGCTGTGGAAAGGGCACCTCGGAACCAGCAAGGGTGTGGTGTGAGAGATCCCACATAAAGTCAGCGCGAGCGAAGCGAGCACTAAAAGAAGCCTGAGAGTCCGGCGTCAGCCGGACGATCAGGCTGGTATGTATTAGTTCGATCTAAGAGAATTCTCGTGTGTTCCACGCTTCCACGAGTCGTTGGTCCCTCGAAACCCCAAATCCTAGCAAAATCAAAAACACGACGAGTTGAGCGAGCGCTGCCTCCAACGGCAACTTTTACCAGATGTATGCGTCAATCGTGCCCGAGGCATTCTTGCGAAAGCGTTCGTTTCCCATGCATTTTACTTGCATTACGGCTGCTACTAGGCTTATCCTTCATTGCATAGACGCATGCGTGTCGAATTCACGCACCTAGTACAATTTGCTGTTTGTTTGGAAACGCATTTCCAACGCATCTCATTCAAGTAATAACACAGGGCGACCCGACGGCGATTAGAGGGTGACCCGAAGCGTTATCCTCGGGTCGCCGGACAATCGTCGTAGGGTCGCATTATAATCGCCGTCGGGTAGCCCGCCCATCAAAGTTAATAATTAATGGTTAAAGGTGAAAATTGACCTTACCTGCGTATGCAGTGCATGTGACTGATTTGTGCGAGGAAAATTCAACCCTAGAATGTTCGAGAAGAAAATGCAAACTTTTGTGCCTGCCGTTCACCGCTTCGTCACTGCTTTCAGAGCCCTAGGGACTCGGACCTACCAATCCCATCGTACTGAGCCTTGCCAGGCCGTTTTCTTATCCACTCGGCCATTCGCGTGTTCAGACTTCTTTTTTTGAAGTCGTTTTTGCCGGCACTTTTCCGGCAAACATCAAGAATGTGGAGATCGCCTTGCTGGCTTGACTGTCCGCAACAGAGATCTGCTTGACGCAAGCCCATCGCGATCCAACGCATGAAATTCTTCAATTGGAAATTATGAAGCAATTACTACACCTATGTCAAGATTTTTCCTGATCAGCTTACCGTCCGTTGACTGTGCGTACAGAAGCAGCCAGTGGTCCGGATTTTTGGACCGGCCCAATCTACAGGATCAATCGAAAATGCGAACGGTGACGTCAATGAAACGTGCGGAGGCGCAGACAATCAGGGGAAAAAAGAATGCGATGCGGCAGAGTGATCGACTCCGGACCACTGAGGGCTCCTATATCTTCATTGAGGATCAATTTCTTTCTTTGTTGCTTTTAAAGATTTCAAAGTCTACATTACAGTAAGCATAATTCTTGCTCAAATTCCGCAAGCAAATGTAAAATTTGCTCTTCGCTCTTTCATTCTAGAAAATTAGGCTAGTGCTCGTCTCCAAAAACCCGCTATCTTAAAACTACTAAAGAATTGCTGTAAGACGAATGCCGTTTGGACAACTTTGCCTGGCTGCCTGTCACATGTTTTGACTTGAATTACAGAGCTGCACATGATAACGGCTAGCACGGGTATATAAACGAACGAGGAGAGTGGGCATCGTTCAGATGCAAGGAAGAGGAAACGAACACGGCGGATATGAAGTGACAACAAACCCACGAAAAGAGCACCTTAGCGCCAAGAGGATTGATTCCTAGGATTAAGATTCGTAAACTCATAACCATGCGATAACAGGTCAGCAAACATACTTCTGCGTCGTATTTCCTCTAACAGTACCTAGTTAAGCAATCACTAACCATCTCTGGTAACGTTGGTCTAATGAACCAGCCTAGGGCGCCGCCGCACTCTTCCTGTGGCGCCTCCATGTACTGGGAAAGCAGAAAAAATCTCGAAATTTGGAAATCCACAATGTCCTTGCAGAGAAAAGGACGATTCCAAGTGGCTTTATTTTAGAGAACTCGTTGAACTGCGCAAGTTAGTAGTCAGTGGCCGGATTGCGGAGTACTATGGACCCAGTACAACAAATGTGAATGATAGGAAAGCAACCACGCAGTTTTCCGAAAAGTTGATGTCCGTTATGATGAAACTAAGACATACCAGAATCCACCCCCTCGATTTCTCTAACAAGGGAAGGATACTTCATCAGTATCGCCTTTTGTGGCGAGGTTTATCTTGCCTTACGCAGCTCGTGACGCTGACTCCAAATCTGTTTTCATTTGTTCCTAAAAATGTCTCTGGGAGAAGTTACCCGTTTTTCCATGTCACGCTCACGTAGGGCGCAAGAGGTTGTTGGTTGAGGTGAGCCGTGGCGCAGTGATAAGTTTCTTGCTCTTCAGGACCAACATCGCGAGTTCAGTTCCCATCACAGCTGGTGTTTTGCATTTTCCTTCCACGTACTATTTTCTTTTGAAAATCCTGCTGTGCAGTTCTATAGGGTTTTTCACCTGCAAAATTATCTTTAGCACTATTCCACTTTCACGGACCCAAAATCTTCAAAAAACCTTTTGGCTAAAACTTTGCGTAGAGGGGTTATTCGGGGTGCTGAACACAAATATCGTATCCATTTTGTACCGTAGTCCCATTTTTCAGGGTTACGGTAGGTGTACTGTAGGTACTGTATGTCACGGAATCTCTTGAAACTCTGCATAGGGAGGTTATTTGAGGCGCTGATCTTGTTTATCAACATTATTTTGCGTGCCACCTTCGTTTTCTCTCTGAAATTGGCATTTTCTCTGAATTTCCTACCGTAACCCTACAAAAATAGGGTTGGGGTACAAAATGGACACGATATTCGTGTTCGGCACCCTAAATAACCCCCCTAGGCAAAATTTGAGAGTATTTCGTGATACACGGTTTCCACAGTATACCGACCGTAACCCTGAAAAAATGGGGTTACAGTACAAAATGGATACGATATTTGTGTTCAGCACCCCGAATAACCCCTCT
>JARK01001582.1:146112-158842 GCA_000688135.1 Ancylostoma ceylanicum
CGTAACCCTGAAAAAATGGGGTTACAGTACAAAATGGATACGATATTTGTGTTCAGCACCCCGAATAACCCCTCTACGCAAAGTTTTAGCCAAAAAGTTTTTTGAAGATTTTGGGTCCGTGAAAGTGGAATAGTGCTAAAGATAATTTTGCAGGTGAAAAACCCTATAGAACTGCACAGCAGGATTTTCAAAAGAAAATAGTACGTGGAAGGAAAATGCAAAACACCAGCTGTGATGGGAACTGAACTCGCGATGTTGGTCCTGAAGAGCAAGAAACTTATCACTGCGCCACGGCTCACCTCAACCAACAACCTCTTGCGCCCTACGTGAGCGTGACATGGAAAAACGGGTAACTTCTCCCAGAGACATTTTTAGGAACAAATGAAAACAGATTTGGAGTCAGCGTCGCGAGCTGCGTGAGGCAATATACAACTCGCCACGAAAGGCGATACTGATTAAGTATCCTTCCCTTGTAAGTTTTAAAGATTTTGCTCGCGAACGTGTTCCATTGTGTGTTAGTTCAGACCACCCATCCAAGTTGACGGCAGGGCAGCCAGCCAAAGTTGTGCAAACGGCTTATCTCTTGCTGTAAGAGAGTAGCTGTTTGTTCTCAGTCGCCCTAATTCGCGGGAAAGTTGCCAAGAAGGATAAAAGCGCGTAACTATCTTGTACCCTTCAAATAGTTGGGGAATATTACTGAAAGGATGAGAAAAATTCTTTTCGGTTTGTCTGTGAAATTCTATCTATTCTATTCCTATTCTATCTATTCTATTCTATGCATATCATTCTTGCCTGAAGCCTGAATAAGGTGTCTTCTCTAAATAGGCCAACTCCGGCTTGAACAGTCCTCGGGTCGCCCGATGGTTCATTTAAATCCCTCGGGTGGCCCAGCAACTGGCCACGCCCACATTAGGCAGTCGGGTGCCCCGGTCGAGCCGATCTGGCTGTCGAGTCGCTCTGTGTTATTGTCTGAGTGTGTTTTTGCCTGAGCAGACGTATTTGATGTTGAAGTTGACGGCTGACGGCTGCTCGTGGCAGTCGCATGGGATTAGATGGTATAGTATACATGATGTGACGGTCGGTTTTCATAAAGTATTCTCCGGAAATCAGTGCCTGTGTAAAGCGCGATAGCCGAGCGCATCTGGAATAACAAGACCTTGATTTGTTCATAACTCCATTAAAAACAACAATTTTACTGCAAACTCGGCTATGAGTTTTGCTTAAACTGCTCTTCACTTTTGAAGCGCAACAGTTGAAGTGCCATTGAGTTCCTTCTTCCAAGTGACCAAGGCAATGCAATGAGAGCAACCTGTAGTTTCAGCACTTTCCCCACATGATGTATGCTATCCTCTTACTAATCATGTCTATTATTCAGAAAGTCATTACCTGCCGCAAACCTCTCACTCCAGGAAAGCCCTACAACGCTACAGAAAACGTCCAAAAGTTCTTTGGTATGTGCTTTTTGATATATTGAGCAACGCTAAAACTAATCTTAAGCAATATACCTCCTTCCATGAGAATTCCAAGAAATACTTGGCTTCTATGTATTGTAGGAGCATGGCGAAGGAGATCAGGAGAGAGACTGGAAGGGAGTCGGCACCACCCTACTAATCCTCATGCTCACTTTTTCACTAATTTCTTTAGCTGCCTTCATATTTTCCCCTAGTAAGTTCTTCTTTATTTCGAATTCCCTTCACTTTGTTGTGGTCAATGTGGTCAACCTCAGTGGCTTCGAACTTCATTGGTAGTCCTCATTCTCGCTTCAGTGATGATTTATTTATTTATTTATTGTATGCACGTTGAAGTGCGCAATACAGCTTCCAACAAAAACAAACAAAAACTTATGCACCTAAACAGAATGAGGAGTGTAAGTGTGGTAGCTGTTCGAAGAAAAAAGAACACGACAATCGGAGAAAAAAAAACCTGAGGGGAGGAAGATGAGAAATAAAGTGAACGATGTTAATCATTTCCTAGGGTTCCAGTGAGCAAACATGTGAATGCATTGCTATGATTTGCTTTATGCTGGATAACCTGATAGGAATAGTATTGATAGAGAAGGTGGGTGGTGCTAGGGATAACACCACTCTACACCAGCGCTTGGGCATGCGTGAAGAATCTGATGCTGGATTTTCGGATGTTAGGTATTCCCTACCCCTAACAATCCAACCTCAGACCCACCTAGGACTATCCCTAGCCAGATTATTTTGAAAAAAAAAAGTAAGCGCATGCAAATACTCTTAAGGTTTTATATAAATACTTTCGTTTGAAATTAAACGATACTCTCCTTTTGGAAGATATAACGAAAGACCATACAAAACCCTCCCATCAGATTTTCTGAACAAAACTCAAAAATTCGCTAAAACAAATGATATAAAAAATGGAATGAGGATGTTCATTTGCAAACACAATTCGAACAATGTGTCAGGGAATGCTTGCATACAACGCGGTGATGGATAGGGCCTGCGGCCCGCACCAGAATAACATGCCATTCATGACGGGCCATGCATGGCTGACCCAATGGGGTTTGGAGTACGGCTACGATACTAATTGCGTTTCAAGCTTTCTGTGAACTTCAACTGAGGTTGAAAGCGTGAGGCAGAAGTGTGCAAAACTAGGACCGACCACTGACTTGATTCGAACCTCTAGAACCTTTCTTTGCACCTCTTCGTTTTACCCACTCTGCCGCAATAAATCGCTTCATGCGAGTCTTCAAAGCTTTTCAGTAGGACATCTGGTAAAAACGGTAGTGGTACACATTATTAGGCTATGCTTCAAACCATTAAGGTTTTACTCCAATCTGCTGAGCTGTCTTTCTGCATTTAAAAATGTATATAAATGCACATATAGAGCTGGTTCACTGGTACCAAGGTACAGGGAATCTTATAAGATCTGAAAACGGAAAACAACTCAACTCATTCCTTGGGCCTCCCAAATATTAGATTTGCACTGACGATGCGCTTGGGATGAGTAAAGTCCTTGGCGCAGAACCATAGCACTGTCCCCACTTACGTGCATGTTTAACTGATTACTGGAAACCTGAAATTTTATTACGAGGGCTTTTCCGAAACATGATGTCCCTACCCCTGCGCGCATATATGCGTGCATTCTCCGCGCAGATTTTTGCAAAATCGATGCGGCAGTGTCCTGGCGATACAGTGAGATAGCGGTTGTAGTGCTCATTGTAGTGATACGAAGTGCGGTGTAACCTGCTGATTGAATTGCGATCATTGTCACGAACACAGTCATTGATTCGTTTGTCGCGCCGGCCCACAGCGTTTTTCGCGGCATAACACCTGCGGGACGAACGCAAAAGTGGGCGGGATTGTCGCGCCTATTCCGCCGTTTGTCGCGCTTTATCCTGCGTGAGACCTGCCGTGAACCTGCCGCTGGCATGACAGGAGCCGTGCAGGTTAACCTGCCGCTGGGATGACAGCATGGCAGGTCATCTTGCAGCGCTAGTACTAGCCGCCTTAACAGTGGTGCCCCAACAAGCATACCTAAAGACGTATTAATCCAGAATAAGATTTATGTTCGATCGCATTGGAACAGTTTTCAACCTTCTCATGGAGGACAAAAACACAATGGACCCGTAACGGATGGCTACAAAAATACTACAAAAATGAGTTCCCTGGACACGTATGCGCTTCCAGAGCCAGCAGTCGGCGAGACGGACGGTTGCGGCAAGACGGATCTACCCGCCCGCACCGCACCGGCACGCGACCGCATCCCGCGCATCTCGTCTGGCCAGTCGTCACACTGCGCCACGGTTTCAACCGGGCCTCAGTTGGCCAGACAAGTCCCGTAGGACTCGTCTGCTCTCCGCCGCAGCGGAAGCAAGACTAAGTTTCCAAAGCCGTCTGCCGGCTTATATACACCTCGGCTGGCACGTGGCAATGGAGAAAAAAACAGGCTGCAGGAATACCTGCTGAAGTCTTGCGGCATGCGCACTCACAGCAGGTTTTGCTGCTCCATCCGCACCTTCAGCAAGTATTCCTGCTCCAGCCAGGACTACCTGCTGGAAGCCTGCATGGGCTGAGAGTGAGCGGGTTCGCCGGCGCTCCAAACGCCTGAATGTCTGAGAAATCGGAGTGACGATTTTCCAGTGCATTTTGAGATCTTAAAGGTTATTGGACATGTAGCATTGCTGGTTTGACCTTCTGCGTAATCGACACTTATAGCGCAATTAGTATTTCTCCTGAAAATGAATGGGCGAACACATTCTTCCTATTTACACCTCTCTGCGGGCGGGACGTCGCATGACAACGAGGAGGAAGAAAGCAGATAGAAATCCAAATTAGATTATTATTAATTATTATTATCGTGCGATTTTCGCGTCTATGCGTTCCTTTGCAGGAAGGGTGACGAGCGATCGCTCTGGTTATACTCGCCCCATTCCCCAAATTCTCTGATGTTTCACCTGGATTGTATGGTGAGGAGTTCCTCTACGTTCTACGGAAATTTGGAGCTGCCTTGCAAGTAGGTAAAAAAGGGATAGACGGAAATAACAGCGCGCCCAAGGAGACTTCACACCACCTCATTTCGCGAATCTCTGCCGCTAACAGAAGAGGACTCTTTGGTTCTAAAAATACCATCTATGCTAGCAATTGAGCCGCAATCAGATATTAACTACTAGTTCTCCTAACTAACTTGTCTTCATGATTTTAGGAAACACTTGTCCAGAGACAAATACAGACATTTGCTGCCATACAGACATTTGCTGTTCAATACGCGGACATTCCCATAATATTCCATTTTTTTCCAGGAGCTGGCGACAACCTCTCACTGAAAAATGCATTAAGAAATTGGCTTCTTGAGGACTCTGGTACAAGTACGTTGATCGGCCTTCTGAAAAAAATTTTTCTCATCATCTGTATTTCACTGATCGTTGCTTGTTGAAAAATGGAACTAAAACTATGAACTTTACAGCACTAATAACATCTGAATTCAATATTTACTTTGTTCTTACATACTCAGAACCTCTGCACCAACTACTTAACCAGCTTTTGAAAAACTATTAGGTTGTTGCAAAAGCGATGTCGGATTTCGATAGTTGACTTTGAATTGTCATAACTCGGCGAAGACTAAACTTTTACTGCCGTTTTAGCACTCTTCGAATCAGCACATTTTCGCTATCTTCCTGCTAAGTTTTTGTCCCACTCAACCTGACCCCAAGTTTTTCGGACCCAGGAAAATCGGCGGGATCGTTTTGAGCTAACATATTTTTACGGCTTAGACTGCATTCATACTAGGCGGTGAGAATTCGGTCGTTACCGACGGTGTTTTTTCGGCGAGCAAAAACACGCCCATCACGTCGGAAATTTTTCCGCTGCAATGATTAGTGGAGTGGTCGATATGCTCTTACCTGGTAGAAACAAGCCTGTACTTCCATAAATAAGTGATATCAAGCATAGCCATATCAGCTTTCTCGCATGTGGGTTGGGATTCATTCGCCTCCCCAATCCTCGAAATATAGGGGTTGTTCTTCGAGCACGGTATTTTCTACGATGTTACGAGTTTCATGAGCTAGTTTCAATCGAAACACTCGATGTTCTGGCTGGCAATGCTTCGGAACTTCTCGTTTAACGGGTAAGGGCCAAATCTATACATTTCGCGCCCGTTGAGATTCGTAAGGCTTTGAAGAGTTAATTTTTAGATAGTGCATACGCAATATGAAGCAGCATGGTCTATCCCACTAACTCAGCTGTGAACTGGTCCGTTTAAGGCAAGATCCGGTCAGAACCTTGCCCATCCAGAGGGTAAAATGGAGTTGGGGGGGCTACTCCGATAACTTGACCTGTCCTACACGTTCTGACTTGCTAGCTGACAAGTTCAGAACGCTTTGACATGTTAGCTATCCTAGCGTATAATAATTACCTGAAATGCAAACACGTCAAAACGTGTAGGACAGGTCATATTATCGACCAATATCAAGTGGCCTCCCCCCAACTCCATTTTACCCCACCCAGATTTTTCTTCCTTGGAATCCAAACCATATGTGTAGCACGAATTTCAAATTCGAAAACTCAAGGTATTCTCGTGGTCACCTCGAGTCGCAAGGCTGTTGCGTGGCACCTTGGCTGGCGAAATGAAGCGTGAGCGCCACGCTCCACCCTTGCGACTAGGTTGCGAGGTGGCTGCGTAGCGATTTCTGCGCCTGCAGGCGTTTGGATCGTGTTGACCATGAGAAGAAGCTCTATTTTAATAAGCTTTATCTCTTCGATGGCGCGGATGAGTGCTCCGTTGCAGGGTGTGCGAGTCCTGCCATGAAAGCCTGTGAATATTCCGTACACCCATTGCGCTAAACCAGGTGCAGCAAGTACATTGCTTTTCTGGCGCATTGAACCGTTGAAAATACGTCTTTAAATTATTAAATAAATAATTAATTAAATTCATTTACTAAAAATGTCACGAAGAGGTAGAAGCAGGAGCAGAAGTCGAGGAAGAAGTCGCAGCCGAAGCGGCTCTGCAACCGGAAGAGGAAGAACCCGCTCGCGCAGAGAAGGAAGGAAATCCCTCTCGAGATCGAGAAGAGCATCGAGAAGGAGAGGACGTTCCCGACGTGGTAGCGAATCCCCAAGTGTGGGACGATCACGTCGCTCCAGATCGCGCCGTTCACGTCGATCACGATCCCGACATTCAAGATCGCGTCGTGCAAGAAGATCGAGAAGCCGCCGTAGTCGTAGCCGCAGGGCGAGACGATCGAGGTCTAGGAAGGGCGCGTCAAGGCGAAGTGGAAGGAAGGCAGGAAGAAGAAGACGCCGTGATAGAGGGATAGAAGCTCCTTCAATTTACTATGGGCGTCGAAAAAAATCCATAAGGCCCTCAGGATTTTTTTCACCGGTTTCATCACTAAAAGAAAAGCGGTCGGAATGGACTCACCGGCACCATCGATTCTGCCAGTGGCGAATAAACGATCGACTCTTTCCACATTTGATGCCCGGTAGAACGATCAATAAGCACTCTGACCATCATACCCTGTTCCCTGTTTACATCAATGAAATGTTTTGTTAGCGGATTTTTCCGCTGTGAACGCGACCGAAGTATGAACTCCCGAGCGGAGATAATTCCGACCGCACCGTCTGTTCAGCCTGTCGATATGCATCTTTTCTTTACCAGCCGCCCTCCGTCGGTCGAGTATGAATGCAGTCTAACTCTTCCTCTCTTCCTCTCAGGGATGAGTCCTACCGCTTGCATTTGTGGTCATCTGTAGAGGAACAATCCGCTGAATAAGGCAAATGAAGGAGAGTCCCGATCCCCTTATACGTCGACTCCCAGGGTATCTGGAGTGCAAAGTGTGGTCTTGAGTTACTATGAAACATTAGAGGATAAATCGAATTGAATTCACTTGTTCAGTTTTTCCATCATGCTCGTTCCGCCGATGGCGCCAAAAATAATAGAATAATGAATCTCAAGGCCACCTTCGAGATATTGAAAAGGGCTCCTGGTGATAGCTTCCACCAGTGCTTTCAAACCAGCATTGACGTCATCGAAGTCCATTATTCTGAGGCACGTGTCTCCAATACTAAGGGGCAGACGAGTCAATAATTGGTTTCCGCACTTTTGGGAGGATGCACATATAGCATTATGATCATGGTCTCTCTTTTCGTTTCGCAAAACCAATTCTGAGATGAGATACTGTCGTTGAAGGAATTATGTTACCTTCATTGTATGGATTCAGCCATATGAAAGGCACACTTAAAGGCAGCACCCGCGAAAGTCCTCGACTCGGAGCTGATGTGCGTGTGGTGAAGTATAGACTCAGCATATCATAAATACGAAATGAACACAAACAATAATGGCGTACCTGCAGAGAAAATCGAACTGACCTCGTGAACCCGCCTAGCCGTGTTCACGCCTGTACGAGTTTTTCCCGGCTCGAAGCGCCAGCTAGAGCTATTGCGGCGCATGGCGTAGAGCAGTCTATATAGTGTAGTGTATGAAACACACACCATCCACAGGATTTCGTGACGATACGCGCGTATACCCTCAGCGGAAAACTCGTCCACGCTGTGAACGCATGGAAAACAGCGCCTTCATTTCCCGTCTTCCGGTTGTTTTACGGTATTTTCTCATTGCCTATGAGTTCATCGTGCCTGATAACCTCAAAATTCAGCAAAATCTCAAATATGAAAATTTCCGCGGTTGCTGCCTTTAAATCCATCGATGTTCCGAGCATTTGTGAACCTGAATTTTCCTAGACAATTTACTTGTATCTCAAAACTAGTTAATCGAGACAAAAGTTTTCTTCTTCAGCTCTGGAGAATCTTCTTTGCTTCAAAGTACTTCCTTGATGTAGCGCAAAATCTGATAAAATCTAGCTAAGTTTTGTGATCATAGAGAGTTGGGAACGCCTCCAATTCACTAAAGGCGTTGAAAAACATCCATAGATCCCAAAGGAGTTTTTTTCACCGCTTGCATTGTAAACAAAAAAGCGGTCGGAACGGACTCGCCAGAACAGCTGATTCTGCCATTTGTGAATAAGCGATCGACTTCTTCCTCTTTTGATGCCTGATAGAAGGGTCAATATGCCCTTTGACCATTACACACGCTCCCCATCTTACTTCTTCTTGATAGGCAGTTCGTGTATGTGCGTGTATGTGCCTGTACACGAGAACCAGCCTTCAAGAACAGAAAATTCCTACACCATCGTGTTCAGTGCGTCGAGTTATGTATTTACAGAAAGATCGGAAATTTCGATTTTCACCTTGGCCCGTAGTAAACCCTCTTCAGCAGATATCCGCTGAAGAAATGGTCAGCTTAGCATCATTCTCATATGATAGGTATCAGACGATATCCAGATCGGTTCGATCGATATGATAAGCAAGCAAATCATTTGCTGGTCTTCGTTCTCTTTCTCTTTCTGGTATTCTTCCTGTTTGTTCTCGCTATTGAAGATACCAATGTCTCTTGAGTAAACGCCTGGACACGGGTCCAACGGTGTGATAAGGGTGCGCCGGCTTCCGATAGTGGCTGCAACGCCCAGAAATGGATCCAACTGTGAGGTAAGGGTGCGCCAGCGTTCAAAACTGGGGACACACCTGGATACGTGTCGTGTGATACGTGTGATAAGAGTGCGACGGGGTCCAATGGTGGTTGAAACGTCTAGAGATGGGCCAGCGGTGGGGTAAGGTTGCACCCGCGTCGAAAATAGGGGAAACGCTTGGACACGGGTCCAACGATGGGATAAGGGTGCGCCGGCGTCGAAAAGAGGGAAAACGCCTACAGACGGGCGCAACGATGGGATAAGGGTGCGCTGGCGTCGAAAAGGGGAGAAACTCCTGCAAACGGGCGCAACGATGGGATAAGGATGGGGCCGCAACGATGGGGCGGCGTCCTAAGTGGGGCGGGGGGACGGGGAGATGGGTCAACTGCTATGACAAGAACGCTCCGGCGTTGAAAATTGAGGAAACGGCTGGAGATGGGTCTAACGGTGGGTAAATGTGCGTCACCGTTTGAAAGTGGGTAACCGCTTGCTAACCGCTCGATAGATATAGAAAAGATGCGCCCGTGCAAAGTAGCGAGAAAATGTTCTTAATCATTTATTTTTGTCCTATTTATCCTCTGGCGCCTAAATACAGTGAGAAAATACCAAATGCCGAGCCTCAGCAGTGACCATTATACCACCCATTTCATTCTGCCCACATCACGTCCCCTCCTGCGTGTTCTACCCTCATTTGTATCTGAGCACACCGCACAGTCCTCTTTTATTTTCAAGCTGATTGTTATCATTGTATCACTCACAACAAACATAGAATGATAAACCATTCCTCGTGTTCATTCCAGGTTGAACCGGTTACATATACTCTGAACTTTCACATCACGTTGGGCCCATCGTTATCCCATGGTTGATATTCGGCATGTCAACCGTGGGCAAATGGAGGGGCCACCATGGGCCATTGGTAGGCCCACAGTGGGGCAGCCGTGGGACTTCCGTGGGAAAACCAGAGGATTTCCGTGGCAAAACCAAGATTTTCCGGGATTATTTCCAGTAGATCTTACGAGTAAATCGGAATGGTTGCGGGGCAGGCCAAGGATTTCCGGGTCCATTCTCTGATGAAGCTCCGAGGGACCCGGAGTCCCCGACGCAAATAAGGCCCTGTGGACCCGCAATGGGCTGTCCGAGGTGACCCAGGTCTCTGGTGCACGTTGGCACTACTTCCCAGGATTTGATGCCGTGTCCATGTCCAGTCAGGTTCTTCCATTCACTCTTGGAGAACATTGTTCACAAAGGGTGCCCCAACCCAGTGCTCCGTACTCCAGCCGTGTTTATATTTCATATTAACACGAGAGAAACCCAACGCAGACAAAAACGAATTTCGTATCCATCTTCCACCATATCATCTTGTATGGCTACAGCAGGACGAATGCGGTCATTGGTAATAAGTAACATCATGCTATGGTGATTTGTACATACACTAGTCTGGCAGTCCAGCGAACACCGGTCTTCCACACTTCCACTGATGCTCGCTTCGATCGCATACTTCACAATGAATGCAAAAAGAATCCTGAAAACCTTTCGCGAGATACCTATATCTCTCGCAAACAGTTTCAACGCTCTCCTGAAATTTGCTCAAATCCGCAAGGGGTGGTCTTCTCTCATTTCCGCAGAGTAATATTCTTTGGTAGGCCCTAGGAGCTAACGAGGGAAGGATACCAGATGTCCGTGGAGTCTTAGAATGGGATACTCCTTGTGGTGTGAAGCTGACCATGCTGATCAACGTTATGTTCTTTGTCGGCGCTCAATGCCGCTGCAGAAACAGTTACGACGTTGTATGTGCAGTATATAATAATGCAGTATAATGAGTATATGTATATATAATAGTATATATAATGCAGTTTCTACTTTCATCTACCAAAACCGTAACAAAATGAAGTTGCCGTGCAAAATGGATGCAGAATTTGTTATCAGCAGTCCAAACAACCCTGTGTGCAAAACTTCATGTGAAAATAAATCCATCTACAACCGTTTTGCCGAAGTCGGATCATTCATGAAAGTTTCATTGATCACGTAGGTCAGGTGAGCTGTGGTGTAGTGGTAAGTGTCTCGCACTTCAAGGAAACATTCCAAGGTTCAATCACTGCAGCAGTTCAGACTTTTGCATTTCTATTCCACGTGCTGTTTTGCTTTGAGAATCTATTCTATGCTATTTTATAACGTTTTTTCACTTATAATTCCATGATCTGAAAATGCGGGAGCTTTTTGAAGGATTCTCATTAGCTCATCTTCACTAGCAGTGCAACTGCTAATGGTAAGTGTATGATGCTTACGTGGCCCAAATTTTCAAGAATTTTTTTATGACGAAACTTTATTGCAGGGGTTATCTGAGGTGCTGAACACGAATATCGTACCCATTTTGAACCACAACCCCATTTTCTAGGGTAGAAGCACTGTGGCGAGCCGAAATAAGTTGTCCATTTCGGCATCTAAATGGTCGTGCCACTCAAAGTTATGTTGACATTTGTGGTCAGCGCCTAAAATTACCCTTCTCTGCAAAATTTGGAAGGATTCTGCGGTGCCTAAACTTGCTTACGCCCACATATGTATATCTCCCTTGATACGACAGGTACGAGTACTTCCATCTTTGACAAACCGGAGTAAACGGGTAATTCTTCGGTGAAATTTTGCATATGGGGTTATTTGGACTGCTGATCACAGATTCTATATCCATTCTCCATGGCAACGTTGTTTCCGTGTGGTCACGGTAGATGGTTATAGAAAGTCTATGTACGTATACACTGCACATGCAAGGTCATAACTTTTCCTGCAATGGCACTGAGCACAAATGGAGAACATTTTACAGATCAGCATTGCCAACTTCACATTGCTAGGCATATCTCATTTCGAAATGCCACGGGCATCTGGTATCCTTCCCTTGTAAGAATATTCGAATGTAACCGATCCAATGCAGGTGGTCACTTAGAATGATCTATGTTTAGCTGGCTGTTGTGGTAATTCAAGTGATAAGGGTCTACCGGTGTATGTGAACTGAAAGGAGGTGGTTCATTCAGACACGAATGGAAAGGACAGAGAGTGAAATAAGGAGCAAGTAGGTGTAGGGGAGAAGGGAAGCATGTAGTAGCGAAGGCCGCAATGGATTCTTGCGTAGGATTAGACCCGTCTTTTGCAGTTCTTCATTTTTCCAAGCGGTCTCACACCTCTGATTCCCGGCACACCGTTTCACACCATGGAACCCCCTTAGAGCTTTTCCCCACTTTGGGCGCCGGCGCACCCTTATCCCACCATTGGACCCGTTCACAAGCGTTTCCCCAATTTTCGACGCCGGCGCACCCTTATCACAACGATGGACCCGTCTGCAGGTGTATCACCACTTTTCGACGCCGGCGCACCCCCATCCCACCGTTGGACCCGTCTGCAGGCGTTTTCCCAATTTTCGACGCCGGCGCAACCTTACCCCTCACCGTTAAACCCGTTCACAAGCGTTTCCCCAATTTTCGACGCCGGCGCACCCTTANTTGCGTAGGATTAGACCCGTCTTTTGCAGTTCTTCGTTTTTCCAAGCGGTCTCACACCTCTGATCCCCGGCACACCGTTTCACACCATGGAACCCCCTTAGAGCTTTTCCTCACTTTGGGCGCCGGCGCAACCTTATCCCACCGTTGGACCCGTCTGCAGGTGTTTCACCACTTTTCGACGCCGGCGCAACATTACCCCTCACCGTTAAACCCGTTCACAAGCGTTTCCCCAATTTTCGACGCCGGCGCAACATTA
>JARK01001582.1:163612-178403 GCA_000688135.1 Ancylostoma ceylanicum
GGGGGGGGGGCGAGTCAACTGATGGAGAAATGGTGCTTCAGCATCCAGCGATGGACAAATGCGATGCGTTTGGTCCAACATTGCTCGATCTCTCTGCTTGCGTCTACCGACAGTGGAAAGACACCAAATGCTAGAGTACAGCAATGAAAAGTATAACATTCGCGTCGGTTTGCTCCCATCACGTCCCCATCCTCCTCTAAGCTTCCCTCTTCTCATTTGTGTCTGAGCACACCGCTCCCTACTTCTTCATATGCTCGAGTTAACTTGTATCATTTGGACAGCCAAAATAAACAGAGAAGGATAAACCATTTCTCTGATCAGCCAAAATGAATCGGTGACATGTTAGGACCGCCGGGCTACCGCGGCGGACGCGAACGAACGCGCCGCACCCGCCGGACCACCGTGGCGGACGTGAACGAACGAGCCGTAGCCGATGAGTCCAACCGGGAGCCTACTGCAAAGCACTCAGTAGTGTGACTGAAAAAATGGGGTGTTATTCTGCTCCGTATAATGCACAGCGTGAAAACTGTAAACACTGTCTCAACCGTAAGCTGCGTGACCGCCAGCGGGGCGTTATTCGGCCATTAAACGAAACCACTATCGCATCCGTAGCAGAGTGTCATAGGTTGAGGTTCCCAGAACGAAAACGTGTCTGAGTCCCTAAGGTCTGCGCATCAGGGCTACTATCCCCTCTATATAATAAACGGCGAGGGTGCTGCGAAATAGTCTGTCGGTCGCCGGGTGAATCATCGCTGCGGGGAAGCTGAGAGAATGCGGCTTTTCGAGTTCTTGAATAAAGTATTTGAGCCTTTTCGAGTTCTCGAATAGAGCATTCGATTCCGACTGACTGAATTAATCAAAAAAGAGAGGATCAGATGGCCAAAGGTTGGTTACACTAATCCCAACCAAGGATTATCAGGGAAATTTAGAAGTTTGTCGCCTTTACTTGCAAAATTTAGTAATTTATCGGAACCCAACGTTAACGTATTCGCAAATTCGCCATTTTCTCCAAAGACTGAAGGGGTTTCGATGTCTAGATGGAATATGAATTGAAGAACTGAGGACTCCTGACATCGCTTATATCTACAATCACGCATTAGTTCTTTTTAAAAGAATGTTTCGTTTGGTAAAGCAGGAGTTACGTGAAGCGGGGAGCTGTTCGAGGCATACTTTGAAGATAGGGTCTCATCTGCACTTCTTTTGTGGATTTACTCGAAACCTAGAAGGTGCACCAATCTTAAAAAGAAAAGAAAAGGAAAATGGTGTACGTGGAAATTAATATGAGCATATAGAGCAAAGCTTTTGAGGGCGTTTGGCGGGAAGAGCGGGCAGTGCTGCCAATTTTCTTCGTTTTACAATAGAATTCTTTGTGTTGAAGGGATAAATTTGGAGAAGAAGATAAGGTAAGGATTGGCGGAGGTTTCAAGCACATATTCGGGAAAGTTTTACACAAATCACCGAGAAAGAAAACACGGGAGCGAAGATTTAGCATGCCTGCTGTAAAGATGCTTGAAATGCAAGCACGTTTAGAGCTCAGGTGGACAAATTTAAAAAGACGGGAACTCGACCCTACCAAATTCATGCGCCATGTATAGGGCAATTCACATATACCGGATGCGACTATCAGTCGCATGCATGCATTTGCGAAAGATTTTCTATGAAGACCGGTCAACGCGGTATGAAACTCCCAATGAAAAGAACGCGCGGTTGTCACGAGGGCGTAAACGCGTGCGACCGCGATGCAACTAGTCCCTATTCTTCATCATCATTCATCATAGACGGATGCGCGCCATTCGCACGCATCCAGTATAAATTGCCATTATCTAAGCTAGGGGAACCTCGTATGGGACTGTTTTGGACAGTTTTAATGCTCATCTAGCGGAGGCGGAGTCTCGCCACCATTTATTCCATACAACTCTTCAAAGTGGTGGGTGTGCCTAGAACCGAGGAGGGACTGTGCATGTGAAAGGCTGCAAAGACATGAAAAATATCACTGTGGTTGTTTTGCGGCAGTGCCGGGCGGTGGTGACGCCATCTGAGAGGGAACCCGACTTAAGGACGATAACCATGGAGAAAACAAAGCTTTTGAAATGTATTCTACTTCCTTGAAGTTTTAGGCACCTTTGCTTTTCCCTATGCATAATTCCCTCCATCTGCATCCCAGCAGAGCCTAACGATAAAGGTGTCAGTAAAGGTTCTCCTGACTACATCGGGATTATACTCCTAGCAAAGGAGACTACCTAACTGTACCTGGAATGAGAAGGACTGAAGACTATTCTTACTATACTAACTACATACCCCATACTTATCCAGCGATGCCTTTTCCCACCCCGTTCTTCAAACAGCAAGCCGCCAATCCCAATGTCGACGTGAGCTTCCGGCTTTTTGCCGACCCAGTCTATAAAACTTTAGCGCGACAAAAGCAGAGAAGGATCAACTCCAACTTATCCTTCACACAAAAGGAAGGTCATAAGCAAATTCGTCAGTTCATCCAATCTGCGCAGATAAGGCTATATACAAGTGATAAGGGTGGAGAGTTTGTGGTCATCCCTCAGCAACTGGATGTTGCATAACAGAAAAGCATCTTGAGGGCGTGTCTTTGTATCCGCCATCTTCAGCTGGTGAATTTCTCACTCAGTACCGCAAACTGAACAGGGAATGGGCTAGTAAAGCGGAAACAGCCGGACTACTCAGAAGTTCTTTCGCAAGTTACATGCGATATTATTCCAAGCTTGCATGAAGGCTTCACGCAAGTTAGTGATAACATCACGTGTAAGTTGTTTCTGTTTCCAAAAGCTTACATGTAAGCTTACAAAGCGGTTACATGTAAGCTTACAAAAAGCTTACACGTATGCTTACAAAGACGTTGCATGTAAAGTAGGCGTCAATGGCGGTGACCCGTCTGCGGCCTCGAACAGAACGCGGCGCAACCGCGACGCTCACGCTAGAAGTGTCGCCGCAATGGCTTATCTGGATTTTCTTGATAGTTTTTCATCATATTTGATGATAACCAATAAGAAAACCAAGTGATTAGCAAGAAAGCCCCATAATTTGATGTCCCGGAAAGGATTCTTACTCGAGCGGCGCGGTCGCGCCGCGTTCTGTTTGAGGCCGCAGACGGGTCACCGCCATTGACGCCCACTGTAAGTTCACAAGAAGGTTGTACGTAAGATTACAAAAATGTTGCTTGTAAGCTTATAAAAATGTTGTACGTAGGCCTGCAAAAATCCTACATCGCGTAGAGCTGACAAGGGAAGTACAAGAGGCCAGATTCTCAGATCGGAATGAAACTTGTGTAGCTTAAATCCTTGCCTGACAAGGTTACAGGACACATCTTAACTTCTGCTCCATGTTACAAAAGGCGGTTTTCGAAGAGCTTTCAGCACACTGTTGCCGGTGTTGCCCTAGCCTAGTGGCCAGCAGCGGGATGGCCGGCTGGGTTAGTTACTGAGGTATTAGGCGCGAGTTGGAGCGTTAGGATCCTTTTGCTAACATCCCTCTTGCACTTTCTCGTTTTACCCCTTACACAGGTCTGTGGTGCACGGTTCGCATTGCCTTCCTCAAAAATCCTTGCCTCATGTTTCACCCTCATTTGCTGAGCCGCGCTGCGTCACCTATACATTATCACACGTGGTGTGACGTGGCTCAGCTGAGAGGCGGTGCAGCGTGAAGCAAGCATTGTTGAGAAAGACTGTATGTGTCGCTGTAACATAGGCATTCCTTCACTCGCAACAGAATAGCAGACGATCATTAGAAAACTCGTAGGTTGACAGCAGCCCAGTACGGTTCGCTGTTTAGGTGAAGTATTCGCCCTTATCACTATTAAAGGTTTAGGATTGTAAGGAATAACGACGAAACAGAGCCTAGCTGAACACATAGCCACCTATATTACAGCAGACCTTCTCGCTATAAGTCCCTTATTTCTTCAAGTGAAAAAATAACCATGTCACAGTGACACTATTAAACGGTGGACCGTTCAGTGAAATGTGTTCGATGTAGTACATTTCTTCCGTGGCTGGTGCATGAACCCGAAAAGGTAATGTGTTCTTGCCTTTTAAACATCTCTTGGAAGGAGTAAAAAAAACAAAAATGGGAAACGGACGTCTGTGGCAGGATCCAAACCCTGCGCCCCCTGCCTGATAGTCCTGTGCCTTCCCCCACTCGGCCACTTCTTCACTGGTCAGCGGTGCTGCAATACGTACAGCAGCACAATGGAACTCGCCTTTCAGAATCCTGGGCAGGAATGAAGTATATATTGTAGCACCTTGCCCAGCATAGATTCAAGCAAGACAGGTTTCATTTTGAGTCTGACCGCTTGCACTTCCTTTGTCAGCTAATTCAAGAATGGGTTAATTATTCAGGATGAACGGATTCTAACCAAATCTCGCACGGAGACCCCTCAGAGACCGAAGGAGGGTACGGTCTACTTTTCAGCCAGAATAATAGATTGCTTTACTGATTATATCGTTTTTATTTGTGTTCTGCTATCTTTGCGCAGTTGTCGGTGAGGACATGCCTACCGATGTTCTCGTACACGTCGAACACAAATACGGCAGGAATTTTTACCAACTTTTCCGTTTGCTGTTGGGAGAAAAATTACCGAGGTTATTTGACGTGGTGAAACAGCAACCATTTTGAACGAGTTTATTAGAGTCGTTAATTGTCCACATCGGTGCGAAGAACCCAGAGATAGTAAGACCTCCGAGACAAGTCGTGAATACAAACTATAATAGTTCAATCACTCAGGCACTTTTAGAGGACCGCCCGAGCACCCTAAATTTGAAGGCCCGCGTAAGGTATGAAAATTGGAAAGAAATTGGGTGCGCGGGCGGTCAGCTTCTGATTAAAAGCTGACCGGCCGAGCACCCAATATCTGACGGGCCGCGGGCATTTTCGAGAACCTCGGAATAGCTCCGGTAGTCTCTACGTTCCACTCCAGTGCTTGCTTAGTGTGAAAGCAAGGTAATACAGTGACATCACATTTGTAATTAAAATTTATTTTACTTTGTTTTACCGCTCGAAAAATTTCACATGCTATTGGATCGATTCACAATTGAAGGGGCCCTTTTCGCAAGTTTCTTCTCTAAATTCTTCGAATTCTCGCACCAAGCAAATTCAGCAGCAAATGCCAATAGTCCAAAGTCAGAAATATTTTCCATCGAATCGAAAACCTTCTTCTCCACATTTTCGTTTGCCACTGAAGCGTCCTGTTCAAAATTGATGCAAGTTTTGATCTTAGAAATGAAATATGTAGAGGATGCGCTCACATTATTACTTCTTATGTGAGCCATGAATTGAACCCACACTCTATGTAAGTGTAATGACTCATTCTTCTCTTAAATAGAATAATTTGAGTGTAAAGGATGCTTTCCTCTAGGGTTACTCAAGGGTCACAGTGGGCTTTGAATGAGACTTACAACTCATTGGAGCTTGGTAGTCTAATCAGAAAAAAATAAGATGAGAAGTTCGAAATGGAGATTCTAGCAGCTGCACTCTCGTCAAACCTGTAAATCACCAAGAATTGAACATCTTGCAAGTTCTATCTAAGGTTCAGAACAACAAAGAATCACATCACATTGGAACAGAAGAAAATTCTGCCCATTCATGCGAAGGAGGAGCGAAACTATGATGGAGACGAAAATTTTACGGTTTCAGCGTCTGCATCGATTCGAAAGAAAAGAACGAAACACCAGTGAAGTCTTCGTGGGATGATATTGCTTATCACAGCTGCTCCGCCCACAATTTAGGTAGCTCGGCCGGTCCGCTAGGATAAGGATGGATGCACGGCTGGTCCGTTAAGATAATAAGGGGTGCGCGGCTGGTCCGTCCAGATAAGGATGGGTCCGCGGCTGGTCCGCTTGGATAAAAAGGGGTGCTCGGGCGGTCCTCAAAGATAATAAGGGGGCTCGGGCGGTCCTCAAAGATAATAAGGGGGACTCGGGCGGTCCTCTAAAAGTGCCTGAGCAGTAAACACCGTCTGGGGAAGGTCATACTGACAAGTGAAGTGTATGAAGCTAACCCTGGGGACCGAAACAAAACATCGGCTTTTGGGAAAATTGTCAAAGATGATGTTATGTATGTATGTATATCATTTTTGCCTAGTGGTCTCGATGTGATCAGGGTCAAAAATTTCAAGATTCTAGGTGGAGCTGAGTTTTATGGGTGTTTGCCCACTCAAACCAGTGGTTCTTACGGTGACTAGCTGTTCCGTATGTAAAAGCTGTTGGCTGTTCGAGGGCACATTTTTGAGTAACCTGGTTTCGCCCGGATAAGTGATTATGATCTAAACCTAAGAAAAGTGGTGAAGCGGCCGAGTGGATAACGCATCTGACCGCTGATCTGGAGGTGTAGTATTTGAGGTTCGGGTAGTGAGAGTCGTTTTCCATTTTTAAATTTTAAGCTTTTGACCATGCCTGAAGTAGTTCTAGTAGTTCTAATTATTAGAACGCATTAGATATGTGCACTACGAACGAATACGGAATAACTCCACTATCTAAAGCGTAGTTCCATGTTACGCAAGTTCTTGTCTTGTTTTTGAAACATGGTAATTCTTCTGACGAGGTTTTGTTTCCGTTTCTCCTCACTTTTTAAAATTATTTTCATCATCAGATTCAACTTTCGATCTTCTGCCTACTAGTGCAATGTAGGCATGTATGCTACCCACTCGACCACTTCAACGAGGCTGCCGTGCTTGCAGGTTTTGTTCATGAACGCATAACCAGACAAAACTATGTTGTTCAAAAATGCGTCTCCGAAAGTTCCATAGTCTATATGACAGCTAACCGCGGTAATCACGGTTGGTTCGCGTGCGAAATTTTTATGAATCCTAGCCAGGACTCATATGGCAGTGCAATAAAAGAATCGGCACTATTCAGCATTCACGAACCTAAAACCGTCAGAGAAAATTCAAACTGAAATCTCGCACAGCAAAGTTGTTTGGGGTGTTAAACACGATTATCGTACTTAAATTGTACCGAAACCCAACTTTTTGGGAGGTACGGTGAATGCAGGATAGCATACGGTAGTACCTAACCCGACAAAAGTAGGATTACAGCACAAACTTGATACGATGTTCGTGTCCAGCACCTCAAATAACCTCCCCCCATAGGAAAGAGTTCAGTCGAACAGATTCTCTTCAAAGATCTTAGGTCCTAGGTTTTAGGTGAAAGTTGATTAGTACCAAGAATGTTTGATGCGCTCTTCTGAGCACATCAGTACCACTGGGCGGAAATGATACACCTACACTAACATAATCTTAGAAGATGTTTCCGAAAATGGATGTCTCGTTTAGATCCCAGGGATTAACATACCTTGTGTTTGAAGTCACTCAGCTGTGAGAAAAGGAGAGAAAAGAGCAGGAGAACAGGAATAACTGCCAGATTACTCTCCACAAGTCTGGTTAGCGCCTTCCTACATTATAGTCCAATAATAATTTCTGCAAGTGCCGTTACCGAAGTTGCCTTCTGAAGGAATCAGCCATACAGTGAACAATGCGTAACTCTAAACTTTTGTGCTTTCCTTTTCCTTTCCTTGCTTTTCTCCTGCTAGTTGAGCGGAATAGAGGACTGACAGCTTCCAAAAGTTTCTATGCCACAACTAATTATTAGTTGGACATATTATATTACATGCACATACTCCACGTGGAGTGTAGCACCCTGCGCAGACCATAATCGATACGCAGTACTGTCACAGTCACAGCGACGCAGGGTGCCACACTTCACAGGGAGAAAAGCGGCAGTCTAACACAAAGCAGAGTGCAAGAGGACATGGAGATACGCGAACAAAAATAGAAAATGATCGGAGGAAGCGTCTTGAATCCATCCTATCGACGTTTTCGATTGCTACGTGGCAGGCACGAGATAGCGCACAAATCGCGCAGTGTGCAGAGAAAAAAGCTTACATGTAATATGCCCAAAAGCTTGCATGCAAACTGTTTTAGGCTTCGAAAAGGTTACTGTAAGTTGTGTGAGCCCCCAAAAACTCACATGTAACATGTTTCTGCTTTCAAAATGTTACATGTAAGTTGCAAATATGCGAAAGCTTATATGTAAGACGTTTTGAGTTGGAAAACATTACATGTAAGTTGTATGGGCTCGAAAAGCTTACAAATACCTTGCATCAAATCCAAAAAGGTTACATGGAAATTAAAAATATGCGAAAGCTTACGTGTAGTTTGGCCTCGAAATGATTGCATGTAAGCTGCTTTGACTCGGAGAAGCCTACACGTAAGTTGTTTTGAGTCCAAAAAAGTTTCATGTAAGTTGTTTTGACTCGAAAATGTCGCATGTAATTTGTTTTCAGTCGAGAAAGCTTGCGTGTATGTTAGGAAGGATAAATGAGATTGCATGTTAGTTGTTTTGGCCCTAAAAGCTTACATGTAACTTGGGAGAAAACTTCTGAGTACATCCCTCTGCTATCGCTCGCCTTAAAATCGATCTACCTGTTTGTCCTGTTCTGTATCTCCTTATCAAAACACATAAGTTCCAGGCCAGCGATGAACTTAAGTCAGTCGAACGACCCCTCCGCTTTTAAAGTTAGACCCATTGTCAGTTGCGTGGGAGGGCCGACGGATAGAATAGGATGGTTCCTGAATACTACATATATTCGGACAGTTGTTGAAATACATACCTGCTCATCTGACAAACACTCACATGTTTTTAGATTGCCTGCGCACCACAGATATTACCGAGGGTTGCATCATGGAATCTTTTGACGTCAACGCGCTATACACCAATGCACCAACGTTTCAGACGATTCAGCGATGCAAACAATTTTTGAGCTGCTTCCGGAACACGCCGGGACCATTAATCTTAATGGTTTCTCAGTTTCTCAACTTATGTTGCTGTTGAAAGCATGTCTCAATTGCAGTGTTTTCAGGTGGTGCGGTAGGTGTTTTGCGCAGATCAGAGGATTGGCAATGTGGCAGAGACTGGCTCCGACTCTAGCGATTGCCTTTATGGCCAAAATTGAACTACCAGCCTTATCATGTCGTCTACTGTTTTACTTTCGTTACATCGACGATTGCTCTGTCATTTGTGCTACTCAAGCAGATATGGACAAATGCTTTGAATTGATGAACAAACAGTCTGAGCAAATAAAGCTCACGCGAGACAAACCAATTGATGGCTGGCTTTCCTTTTTGAACGTTAAGGTTAGAATTGCTAAAGGTGTTTACTAGGCGAAATGGTACCGCAAGCCTAGCAGCAAAAATATCTTGGTTCACTTCCTCTCTGCACACCCTACTCACATGAAAAGAGCCGTCGTCACGAACATATTCCGCACAGCGACAAAGTTTGTAGTGGACATGCAGAGAAGGAAGAATCGCTCGAACAAGCTCGGCAGATTGTGATGTCTAACGGGTATGAAGGACATGCTTCGACTGGCTTGGGGCTATTTTCTCGGAGTTAAGCGCGGCGCTCAGGCTCGAGACTATTTTCTTGGAGTTCAGCTAACCTAGAGGTAACGAGTCACACAGGTCTGAGACAGAGCGCCGCGAAGCAGCGCTCTGGCTCGGGACTATTTTCGTGGAGTTTTATCAGGCCATTTCGACTCCTGGTTGTGTCTACTTTTTAGTCACCGGCGAGGCCACGCCCACATTGGGTTCTGGTTGTGTCACGGCGAAGTTTGCGAGACTCTACGGTTCCAGCAAAGCTTTCTTATCATAATTTACCGAGACAGTTTTTCGTAAATAGTGAATCGTTAAAAAATCGCGAAAAATGGGCGTAAGTCGTAATTACGCACACCCCGTTGAGCTCGACCAGTTGGCAATTACTGCTAGAGCGGGCCGACCGCAGCAAGGGTCTGAAATGTTCACGTGTGTTGCAATGAGATGAACACAATATTTGTCATGCCTCCCTAACCCTATACTTTTTTGTGTTGCAAGAAGAATTCTCGGCTTTCAGAGATGATTACGTCCACAACGTCATCGCACCCCCTTTCAGAAGTCTCACAGAGCGGTGACAGTGGTGAGTTACACAGAACTAATTGACATTTTTGTCTTCTTTCTAGCAGCAGTGAATGAGTTTTTGTTGGATTTCAGTGACCACTGCTAGTGATCACCAAGGAGGCGTGATGGGACTCGTACTGCTTACGCTGCTTCTACGACCGTCATTTACAAACGTGCGATTCGCAGGCAACGATGCAATAATCTACGAGACTGCCGACCACAGCGTGATGCGATTGTCTCTGGACAACATGGAGACAGAGACTCTGTTCGATAGAAGTTCTATTGTAATTTTTAAACTATATTCTGATGAAGTGGAACCAAAAAGGCTTTTTTTTTAAGTTGAGCCGAGGAAATCCCGATTGTCGAATTTACTTATTTATGTATTTATTTATGACTTATCGAAACATTCATTCCAGCGGTCTTGGGCATCCACAACCTTCCTGAAGAATTGTGCCTCACAATATATACCAACAGGAATGTGTAACCTCTACAAACTATTGGTATGTTTTTTGTTTGTTTTGACAACGTTCATCTATTCATTCCGTTCAATTGATCAGCATTTCATCAAATAGTTATCTCATCTTTGCTTTTCAGCTAGTCTCAAGCTTTCTTGAGCAAGCTTTCTCTTAGCGGATATAAAAACTAATTTGAATTTGATTTGGTTTCTACGTTTTTTTTTTGTCATCCAAATTCTCTCCTTGTAGAAAGCAACATAAATACAGCTGTGGGTATGATGCCAAACCGTGGTTTTGTTCCGAAATAAATAATGAGTTCAGTGTTCCCGGTCTGGAACTATGTGGTGTACTCTGAAGTTTCCTCCCACGGTGGAGCCACGGTACGAGGCCGATCCGCGGTGGATTCGCGGTTGCCCGCGATAAATCCGCACATGCCCACGGTGGAAAACCGGGAATGACGTCACTCCCGCGCTATGCCCACACATGTTCACGGTGTATCTGCACATGTCCATGGTGTATTCACGATAACACTGAATTTCCACGGTAGCTCCACGCATGCTCACGGTGGATTCGCGGTAGAAATGATAAGATTCATCACGAGCTAAAGCACAGCACACGTGTCGACACGTATGACCTAGTGGATAAGAGGGCGGACTACCAATCAGGCATTCGAGAGGGTCGGTAGGGTTCAGATCCTATGGTAGAGAAGAGAAGGAAGGACGAAGTGGAAAGCCACATAAAATTTGCATCTTTCTTTCTTTGTTCAGCACAGCACAAACTCACTGTTTTAGCCTAGCCTAGCATGAGTGAAGACCTAATAGTGAACGCACATGCGCTCAAGTAATCCGCACTATTTTCGCTGTGGATTCACACATGCCCGCGGTGGCCAACCGACCCCCCACCTCGGGTGAACCGTGGGTCCACCGTGGGCAAAAAGTTCAGAGTATAGGGAGAAGAGTATACTAGCGAAAATTGTCAACTTCAAGGGCTGCATACGCAGCAAATTTTAAGACTGAAATTTTGAAAACTTGTCCTCTTGGAATAAGAAAATGGATGTGTTCCAACGTTTCGACCGGATGAGTGACTGCATAACTCAAGTAGCTGTGTCTGATCACAAACACTCCTTTTCTCCCTAACGGCAGTGTGTCACCTCATGTTAGTTATCGAGATTTCAAGGGAAACCGGTCCTACTCGGTTATTCCCATGAATTTCTCAAAATCCGAAATAGCGGTCGAAAAGCCCTAAATTAACGGCAAAGTACGATTTCGATACTAACGAGTTTCCCTCCTAGAAGACTGGAATAAAATCAGATGAGAAATTGAGATTGTATTGGAGTGGTAAGAGAGTCTTGGACCACTCGACATTTTTGCTGCTTTATTTTTTTACCAGTGTGGCCGTCCGGCTGACGCTGGACCTCCAGACCTCTATCGATGCTCGCTTTGCTCGCACACTTCACACTAAATGCAAGCAAGGTCCCGAAGACCTTCCGGAGGATACCATTATCTTCCCATATAGTGTCAACGCTCCCCTAAATTTCCTCAAACTCGCCAGCGGGGGCCTTTCTCATCTCCACAGAGTGTTGCTATAGTCGCACGCGCGTCAGTCGCACGCAATCTGGTATAAATTGCCCTACAGACGAAAGAGGGATGATAGTCAAAGGGGCGTGGCAATCGATAGGCATCTTTCTGCAAGTCAACCATCTGCAAATGGATGGGCCATCATGGGCTACTAGTGGGCCCACCGTGGGCTAACTTGGGCGCTTCCGAGGACAAACCGTATTCTTCATCATATGGACGCACGCGCGTCAGTCGCACGCATCCAGTATAAATTGCTCTATAAGCTCCCCAACCCGCTCGCTTCCTTCTGCCCAGCTCTGGAGCGAGGTCATTCATCATGCTGACTTTCCGACCTAGATATACGTAGCTGGAGCATTCGGAGCAGGTCGTTCCGTTAAGCAATAATGGGGCATCCGGGACCCATCCGTTCCTCATGAGCATCGTCTTCGTTAGATTCAGTTGTAGACATCTTTCCACAAGCGTCGTCGAAGTCGGCCAGCATACGTTCCGCTTGACTGATGTTAGGCGTTATAAGGACGATGTCATCAGCGAAGCGGCCGTCAACTCGCACTCCCACGTTGTCCAATTCTAACCTTCGCATGACGTACTCGAGAGTGGCGGTGAATAGTTTTGGTGACATAGTGTCGCCTTGTCGAACCCCTCTCCTGACGTCGATGATGATGTCGTCGTAGAATTGCGAAATTCTGGTCGTGAAGTTGCTATAGAGCTCACGAAATATCCTGATGTATTTAGTCGGTACACCCTGGTTGTCCAGGGCTTCCAAGACTGCTTCTGTTTCAACGGTGTCGAAGGCTCCCCTCAAATCGATGAAAGTGAGACAGAGAGGCATCTTTTACTCTCGTGATACTTCAATGAGGCTGGTGACTGTGTGTATATGGTCGATCGTACTAAATCCTTTCCGAAACCCTGCTTGAATGCATGGCTGCCCTTCGTCTAGTGTTCCTTCAATCCTGATGAGGATTACTCGCGTGAGAAGTTTGTAGACTACAGACAGTAGGCAGGTAGGGTGATAATTGCCGATGTCCTGCGGGTCTCCCTTCTTGTACAGTAGCACAGTCCTGCTGGTCCTTCATTGGCTCCGTACCTTGCGTGCCAACAGATACCGCTTGAAGAGTCTAGCAGGTGTGTTCACAAGAGTTGTCGGTAGATTCTTCAGATGTTCGGGTAGAATCCTTTCGGGACCGGGCGCTGTACGATTCTCCACCGACTTGATGTCATGTCGGACTTCGGAAGGGAGAACCGACGGCATAACATATCCATCCTCCCTGTGATAGCATGAAGGGAGGTGGACATGGCTGTCGAAGAGGTCCGAGTAGAAGTCTTAGATGACCTTCTTCATTACCCTTCTAGATGAAGAGATCGTTCCGTCTGGGCGCCGGAGGGCAGTCATCTTGGCCTTATGGTTGGCGAAGTCTCGGCAGGGGTTGCGGATGCTTCTTCCTGCCTCTGCGGCTTCGGCCAACACTGCTGCTCTTCTCTCCTTGAGATCTTTTCTTATCGCTCTTCTGCACAGTTTTGCGAGCTCGAACTTAAGCTGTTAGTTGCCTGCGGCTCTCGCTGCTCCACGCTGACGTATCAGCTCGAGTGTCTCATGAGACGGTCGTCTCTTGGTGGTTCTCGAACCCTCGGCTTTCTTCGCACTGTCACGGAGATGCTGGATGAGCCGTTCGTACTCTTCATCGATGTTGTCAACAACGGTATCTCCCCAAAAGCCGGTTAACTAAGTGAAGAGCTCCCAGTTGATGGTTGGTTTGGAACTCCTCTTCTTGTACTTCGCGGCTTTCTCTCCTTTGCGCGAAAAGAAAAATCTTGCGCGGAGGAGGCGATGGTCTGGTCCGGTGTAGAATTTCGGTACAACGCCGACATCGGTCAGGCAAAACCTTCGGTTGACGATGATGTGGTCGATTTCATTGTGGTACTCTCCAGCGGGTGACTCCCACGTCCATCGCAGAGAGGTTGGCTTCTGGAATTGTGAGTTACCATGGATGATTTTCGTCGTCATGATAAACTCGGAGAGCCTCTCTCCGTGTTCGTTCCACTGTAGGCCGTGGATACCGATGTGAAGTTCCTTAGGCGTTCTTCTAGTGTCAGTCGTGGCGTTGAAGTCGCCAACTATGACCTTATAGAATGTGTGGTCTTCCCTGTAGAGCTTCACCAAGTCCATATAGAAGGCCTCGATCTCGTCTTCATCGTAGCTGGATGTTGGAGAGTAGGCGACTGTCAAGGCCGGCATTGATCCACATCTCCTCAGTCGCAAACGTCCGATTCGGGTCGTTAGTTGTTCGAAAGAATCGATGTTCATGGCCAAGTTCGTGTTGACGACGAGGACAGCAAGTCCACCAACTCCTCTACTATCGCAGGTTCCAAGGAACAGTTCTTCTTCAGTATCGAAGGTGTCGTTCGGCGGTCGGTGTCTCCTCGTCTCGGTCAGTCCAATGACGTCGTAGCTGATCTTCCTAGCCTGCACCATCAGGTCCTCGATGGAAGCCTCCGATGCAAGCGTCCGTGCGTTGAAGGAAAAAATGAATCCATCCCGAGCCAATGCGCCGCTACGCGGCCCTTTGTCTCGGACCCGTGTGCCACGTTACTTTTGGGCCAGTTCAACTGAAAAAATGGATCCATCCCGAGCCAAAGCGCCGCTTCGCGGCGCTTTGTCTCGGACCCATGTGCCACGTTACTTTTGGGCCAGTTCAGCTGAAAAATGGATCCATCCCGAGCCAATGCGCCGCTTCGCGGCCCTTTGTCTCGGACCCGTGTGCCACGTTACTTTTGGGCCAGTTCAACTGAAAAAATGGATCCATCCCGAGCCAATG
>JARK01001582.1:179142-196278 GCA_000688135.1 Ancylostoma ceylanicum
CGCTTTTCACGGCCACTGACCGCCGAATGAAATCTCCAAAGAGCGGCCTAAACGTCGACATATTTTGGCTTAAGGGTGGGATGGGCAGAGGACGAGAAGATCAGAACAATCTTGCGCTAAATTATACATGCTTCTAAACGAAAACCACTTCGGTACACCACCCTTCCACGCCGGCCAACTTCCTTTCTGCATTCGCCACTGTTGTGCACATAAGTATACCAATTTCGTGGCTCTTTCTAACCCAGGTACCGTGTGTCCGAAACGACGGGGCCGCTGACGCGGCCGTGGATTCAGAGGCGGCGCGGCTCTGACGTGGGCGACTTGACAGCACAGAACATATAGTTCTTCCGAAACGACGGGTCCGATGAGGCCGGCGGGAAATCTTGAGGCAACGGGGCTGCGGCGCGGGTCGACTTGGCTGCTTGGAATAAAACTAATGAAGAAACTCAATGAATAGAAAAGCTATGATAGTAAAGCTAGTAAGGTGCTAGAAAGGATTGTAAATATTTAAAAAATGGCACCAAATGCAACGACAAATGCATATCAAATTGGTGTGTGCTGCCAAGTCCATTGTGCCGCCTCTTGATCTACCGACCACCTCATCGGCCCCATCGTTTCGGAAGGACTGCACGTCACAGTTGCGCCGCCTCAGGATCCCCGACCGCGTCGGCGCTCCCGTCGTTTCGGAGAAGCGGTAGATCCGATGCGCTCCACAAACGGCAGCGTACTATTCCATCAATACTTGTACGTACCCAATCTTTTCTAGCTTACATAATGTACTACGGGCAATTCAGAAAAAAGTCGGTGTTGGCGTATTCTTACGTGGAAAGCACAACATTGAATTTGACAGTCTGCCTAATATGTTAAAACATTTCCGGAAGCGATATGGGATTACCTGGAACTCATGCGTTCGTGCAGCGCGAGACCGACTCGGGGTTGAATTGCCTGTATCTCACAAGAATAAGAGCGTGGAGATTGGAATAGGCCGATATCATGACTACGATCTTGGTCCTTAACGCAGAAACGCAGGTATTTTTGCGCAGTATTTTGGGGCTGCTTGACAAGACGTACGCTGCTGAGATGTGAATAGTCGATTCACGTGCACGTCGCGGCTGCAGCTTTTGAATGTACGAGCAGCGCTGGGGAGGAATAGACAAGTTTTCTGAGCTGAGGTGGGACAGATGAATCCTATCAAAGTCGACAAAGTGTAAGGAGTGGCCACCGATGTCATTCAATGCGTAGAATTTTAAGGACCAAGCGGAATTTTAGAAGAATACACGTGCGGTGCTGTCGCGTCGCGGCCTACGCCTTGACCCCCCCCCCCAAAAAAAAACTCATTTGAATGACATCGGATCCGAAAAAAGTGTAGGGGATGTCCACCGGAGTCACTCAGTGCATCGAAGAACCTGGATTTAAGGAGCTTACGCCTGCGGCGTGGTGGCGTCGCGTCTTACGTCTTGACCGCCTCCAGTATTTTGGAGCAGGCGATGACATCACCTGTGAGCCAGCCGATCAACGTACGTAGCCTTCTGGCCGGTTAGGTTGGAAGTGTTGATTGGTGAAAGTAAAGTGCGCGTCGATGGCGGTGACGCACCCACGGCCTCGACAAGGACGCCGCGCAACTGCGCCGCACGTGGCGAAATCGATGTCGTTAGCCGACGGAGTGCTATTTCTAGGCGTTTTTCTTTCCAATTTGGTAATCTTTTCACTTTTTTCATGTTCCATAACAAGAAGTAGCATAATGGCAGCAAACGACATCGATTCCGGTGTGCGCGGCACTGTTGCGCGGCGGGCTTGTCAACTTCTTTAGTGGGTCACCGCCATCGACGCTCACTGTAGATGATAATGAATAAAGGGGTCACTGGAGTGAAAGAGGCCAGGAGCACGGATGGCCGAGTGGATAGAGCAGCGGACTCCCAAACAATCGTGATAATGGCCAGGTTGGTTCGAATCCCCTCGATGGTAGAAGAAAGCTAACACTGCGAAAAGATGCAAGGACCTTGCAAAAAGTGACTTTTTCCAATTTCTGATGAGAAATTACGCGTTTGTGTTGTGGCAGAGCAGGATCAGTAATTACCTGGTTTGGGCGGATGAGGCTCAAACCTCCATGAGTTGCGGGCCTAAACGCGGATGCTTTTCGGGCTGATAGGGATGAAAGCTCCCATTTTTGCGGCTCTATAGCGGCCTGAACCCCGATAATTATTGGGCGGAAAGGACCGAACGCTCGTTCCGACCCTGTGGTTCATCGAGCCACTTTACCCTGTCATATTTATATATTTATGTTTATTTACATGCTGATAAGTGCATGTGCATAATAAAGCAGGTAGTAATGAGAAATGAAATACAAAAAGTCCTATTGAAAATATACATCATAACTAAGATTAAGACATGTGTACAGTATGCGTATAAACTACAAAACTACACGTCTGCCACTAGACATAACATTCAGAAAAGGAGGCATAAAACAAAATCTTACTTCAGAAACTTATTAAGGATTGCTTTGAATTGTGAAATACGAAGAGGTAATTCAGTTTTTTTTTTCAATATTTGGGCGAGATCTTTTCCCACCCTGTAGGTGAGAAATGATGTCCTCACTGAATTTGATGACGGGGGCAGAACTAATTTCATGCTAGCCCTGCGGGTGTTTCAGCTACGGATAGGGAAAAGGTAAAAGCATTAAGTTTGGCGCGACCTGAGATGATTTTGTATACCATTATTAAGTCTTGCTTACGTCTCCTATTAGCCAAGGTTTCTAGCCGAAGTTTGGTGTTCCTAGATGCACTGGATGGGATGTTCTTATAGTCGAATCCACCGATTCTAAGCAAAACCTTGCGTGTGAAACTGTTCTGAACTCTTTCGAGTGCACGGATATTTTTCATTTTATTTGGGTTGAAGATTACAGTCCCATATTCAAGTAGGGGTCGAACATAGATCTTATAAGCTCTGGTTAGGATAAGGGGGTCATTAGTCAATAGGCACCTGAATAGGTTTGCTACTCTCTTCATGCCTAAAGCAGATATTGTTTCACAGTGCTTGTCAAAGGTCAGTTTACCATCGATATGAAAGCCTAAACCAACTGTTTCGGAAGAGCAAAAATTTTGCTACCATTAATAAAGTAATCAGCTTGATTATTTTTAAGACCGAGATGTAGAACTTTTGTTTTAGTAAAAGAGAGAGGAAGGTTTCACTTATTAGACCATTGTACAATCCTATCTATGGCGCTCTGAAGGGTACCCACATCGTCGGCGTGCTGTATGGACTTCTACAATTTGATGTCATCTGCGAACATTTTACAACTCACACCAAGCCCATTTTACAACTCACACCAAGCCAACATTTTACAACTCACACCAACTCAATTAGGAATGTCCCATGTGTAGATGTTAAATAAAATTGGAGAAATAACTGAGCCCTGAGGAACACCGCTAGTAATAGTCCGCGCTGTGGAAAAGGTTTTATTTACCACGACTCGGAATGTTCGACTCGATAGGAATTCGCTTATCCATCTGATTATTCTACTGTGTATTCCAATCTGATTCAGCTTGTATAGAAGCTTGTGATGAGGGACTTTGTCGAATGCTTTCTCAAAGTCAAAGTATATAACGTCAACGTTACTTTTATGATTTAGTGCTATCGTCCATTCATTAAGTACCTCCAACATTTGAGTAACTGTGGATTTGCCTCGGCAGAAACCATGCTGGTCTGAAGGAATAATAGCGTGTTTCTCAAGATGACCGATTATAGATTCCTTAAGGATCTTTTCGAATAGACGGCAGAAGATGGATGTGATACTAACCGGTCGAAAATTGCCAGGATGGGTTAAAGGAGGTTTTTTCGGTAGAGGTATTACATAGGCCTCTTTCCATTTGTGAGGAATTTCTGCTCTCATAAAGCTTAGATTGAATATGAGTTCTAAGGGGGTGGGAATCTCAGCTGCAAGTTTTCTTATGAAACACACTGGAACTTCATCAGGGGTTAGGGAATGTGAGCTAGGCCACTTACTCAAGAGACTAAGAATTTTATCTCTATGAAACCAGGCACTGTCCTCCATTAGTGGAAAAGCATTGGAAACATTTTCGGTGTTGCTGAAAAACACTTGAGAAGTGTTCAGCTAAAAGTTCATTGAGTCACTTCACCGTTCATTGAGTCACTTCACCTTGTCGTATTGCATTGAACACCTGAATAATAAGGGTTACGACCGCCGAACCTTGCTGCATATACAGGCATAGTTTGACTCGTATCCGATTAAGCCACAGCTCCTAAGTCATCATAATTCAGGTTCATCACAACGCTCATTTTGCAGGATTATATCAATAGGAGGAAATTTCTCAACCACCGGTGTCCCGTCCATATACAGTGCGTTTCATAATTATAGGACACCCCCCGAATTTCCCACTCCCGGCTTTTCCTCTGACCATGGAATTTTCCCTCCAGTGCCATTGTGATCAGCACCTAAAATAACCGTGGTACCCAATTTCTCAGCTCACGGCAGCAACTCTGGTTTTTTGAAACTTTATTCATCTCTTTCCGCACACTTCGCGGTCAGGACCCACCTTCAGATTCTAATAAGTTTATTTGCCGCACAATCGAATTCACGGAATTTCGATAATTTATGGAGCATCTATGGATCACACTGATTCCAGCCCGTCTGCTATTCCTGCTCCTTATAGGAAATCTGAGGACATGCGCGTTGATAGACATCGCACATGCAAGACTGTCTATCTCAACTTCTCAGCCGCTCATTGCTGATGTAGGTGCACCCAAAATTGGGGGGGTATTCGGGGGTGTATGGTATGGGGTATTCGGGGGTGTCCTATAATTATGAAACGCACTGTATTATATTAGCATACATACATTCATTAGCCACTCCCTTTCTAAACACTTCAAAGGTATTTCGAGTTGTCCTTGCTTTGCAGGCTCCAACATGGAACTCATATTCCGAAAAGATACGTTTTTTTGTCTTTGAGTAGTTCCACAAAAGTTCCTCTCTCACAAAGTTGATCAAAAATCAAATAGGTGAGAGGGGGAATGTATGTTCATAATGGAAAGAAAGATGAGAGTGGATTTGGGGAAACCCGAAGATACCAGTGCTGGTATTCATGAACGCGTGGGAGCGAGAAGGGGCGTGGTCTTTACCCGCTGTCGCTGGTTCCCGGCGGGAACCTTCCCAGTCACCCGTACGGATGAATGTTGTATTCATGAAAGACCAGGAAGCAGGAAGACCGCAACGCGTGCACTAGTACTCTAATTAGGGCTCGCTTTGGCATATGAAAGGCGCGAAGTCAGGAATTTTGAATGTTTTGAGGAAGAATCCGAGCGAAAACTACTCCTTTCCATATTTTTTCAACACTATGTGCAATATAAGTGGATTAATGTCATCGGTTCATCATCGAAATACAGCCTAGCCTAGAATTTAGTTTAGATTCCAGTTTTTTTTGCGGATGACTGCGATAATGATTATCAAAATGCTACAATTTGAGCACCATACAAAGATTCAATGTATGCAGAAATGACAACCCCTGAAATCATGTGCAGTTCTCACGATATGTGAATGGAGTAGTCATTTTGAGAGCTAAATGGAACTTCGGTGTGTCAAAACTTCCGAAATTTTCAGGAATTTGTTGAAGACATATTTGAGGGGAAGAGGTTCCCGCGCTCCGATGGACGGGTAAACGGGAACCTCGAGGGCGGAAAGAAAATATCGTTAGCAGCGAAGTTACACACATTCCTAAGAAAATAAAACATTGTCCAAGCACTATTTCAAACGAAAAACTCGTCCACCCGGCGGGAAGGCTAAAACCTTCCCGGCGACGTTCATGAATACCAGCCCAGCTGTCAAACTGATCACTTAAAAAATCGGACATTCCATACTTGGCGACCTAATGTACTTCTTCTTTTCACATAGCGAATCTAATCAAGAAAACTAAATAATCAAGAAGTTCTGGTGAAACCGGACGGGTACAGAGTGCGCGTATAAAAGAAGTAAACTGTGTTGTTTGGTGAACTGAATGCCATGCGTTTGAGCACTCTTACAATTGGGCATCAGGAGAAGGCGCTGCCGTCGAAACGTCAAGCCGCCAGCGATAAAGTCCACTTTGCCTCCTGCGGTCGAATTCTGGTCTTGCGGGCCTCACGCGTGTCATATTTGGGGGGAGGGGCTGTCATCGGGTCACCCACGCTTGCTTTCTGGAGCATCGGGCTACCTTCGCGGCTGATTCAAAACCTGCTAGCAATGTCGGATGTCATTTGAGTGAACGTCAATTCAAACTAGCTGTGTGCGCGTGGTGTTCGTGCGTATATATGATGAAGCATAGCGCTAGTAGCATAGCTGACGCAGTTCAGACGCACGCGTTTACAGGGCAGTTTATGCTAGAAAAACTGGATTGATTAATTATTAAATTAATGTATACTCGTGCGTGCGTCAGTCGCGCGACTGACGCACTCCCTGAAAATGCTGCGATGAATGTTTGTGGACGAGTATCCGTGGTAAGCTGTGATTTCAGTAAAGGCGTCAACCTCGCGGCTAATAATATACTGCGATTTATTGATCAAGCTTTTCTGTTCTTTACGTAGTGAGCGGTGTTGGTCTAAAAAAAAACTCCCGGGTTCATACGGGAATTGGTATTTTTCTCCAGGAACACCTCACACTCAAGCCGTGAAGTCGATGTATTCTTCGTTCCTTGTCCTCTGATGAAGATTCCGCGCGACTGCCGCGAATGTCGTGCGGCGCCGTAAACGCGTGCGTCTGAGGTGCGACTGCGATGAGACCGGCCCTAATCTTCATCATATAGTCGCACGCGCGTCAGTCGCACGCATCTGGTATAAATAGCCCTTACCGCGGCGGTCGCGCATTCTTTTTTTTTTTTTTTAGGATTTCATGCTGCGCTACTGGTCTTCGTCGAAAATCTCCCGAAAATTGAAAATTGCGTGCTCCTCTCCCACGCACCATAGTATAAATTAGGGGCAAAGCGATGCGGTGCTGCGTCGAGTCATTCGATTTGGCCTGACATGGAGATTCCGCTGCAATAATGAAATGAAAGCGCGACCGGTCTCCTTGCGGAAACTTCAAATTAACTGGGTCGAAGGAAGACAGGATTTTTTTTGGGGTACTAGAATGAAGAGAAGGATAAAGAATTCCCACGAAGATGCAATCTGATGATCAATCTTAACGGGTCAACCACGAGAACTTCTTCGCTGATTCGGTGTAGTCTCCAATCGGATATGTTGAGACGTCACATACTCATTACGGATCCGAGCGTACTTACTCTGATGTGAAATGGAAATACATTTGGCAAGAGAATGTGTTTTGCAAGCATACTCTGGTGTTGAATGGCAATACATTTGGCGAGGTTTGTTTGGCAACCTTGCAGACGAGCTTGGAAACTAGCCGGGCAAACGAACCCCGTCAAATGTATTGCCAAACACGAAGTCCCGTAAAATGTATTGCCAACAAAAAGTCCCGTAAAATGTATCGCCAAACACATTCTCTTGCCATTTGTATCGCCAAACACCCGTAAACTGTCTTGCCAACAGATTCTCTTGCCTTTTGTATTGCCAAACAGGCTCTTCACTCATTCTCCCGTAAAATGTATTGCCAAGCAAAATTTTATCCCGTAAACTGTCTTGCCAAACACATTCTCTTGCCAAATGTATTGGCATTTAACATCAGAGTGAAGTACAGTGATAATGTAGAATGAAGGCACTGACAACTTGAAGGTGGTCGAGGGTATCAGCACGGATAGCCAAGTAGATAAAGCAGCGGACTCTTAGTCAACAATGAACAATGAAAAGGTAAGTTCGAATCCTCCGGGCAGTAGATTATATTGCAAACTTGTGTGGACTTTGCAAAAGGTCTATTTTTCCTACTTCTGGATATTATTAATGGTTTCATCCTGTTTTGATGTTCCGACGGACCGTTATGGTGCGCAAATCCTGCCTTGAGCTGCTGTTTTAGCAATCCGCCCCCGCGCGCCCTATCGGCCTCCCGCGCTCGATTAGCGTGCCCTCCCGCGCTCGGTTAGCGCGCCTTCTGCGCTCGTTTTGCAATTCGCACGCGGGCTGGGCCAACCGCAAAACAGGCGCGGGTGCGCCTCGCGGATGTTGAGGGCGTGTTTGCGATTGGGTTGGGAAATAAGTTTGTACGGTTTTTTCAATTCAATATTTCACGGTAAATTGGACTATGATTGATTGCATCTCATAAACTATTTTGTATTAGGTGCATGCAAAAGTTCCGGAGCAGTTTTACCTGATTTTTTCAAACACCATAACTCTGCTCATTGTCAACGGTTTTATACAAACCAAAAAGTGTTCGCATCTCTGTGATGTTGCCAACACGGCATGAAAAAGATTTTTTCAGAAGCCTGAAATTTGACACGTTTATACTCGAAAGACCGCACATATCGTTTTCAAGTAGAGTCTGTTCATCAAAAGTTTTTCAGCAGATGTAAAGTCGTAGAAGCCTGAAAAGGGTAATTTTATTGGAGACTGGTCCAGGGAGTAACATAGGTTAGGTTGGAATTTTGAACCAGAAATGGCTAATTTTTTGTACTGCAAAATGCTGGTACTCATAATCTCGCGGCAGCAGCAGACCACCTAAGCTGGCCTGTGTTGGCCTTATATTTGAGATTTTGCCTTTATTACTCCGGAAAGAAATGTGTAATAACACACACTTACTATGCATTCGTTTGGAAAAAAATTCGTTCTAGATGACTTAGGTTACAGACCAAAAATGGACAAAGAAGTTCATCATGGTTATAGTGATGGTTCACCCACTTTTTGGGTAGGTAAATGGAGTCTGGATCTTAGGTCAACCACTTCTTATTCTCACACATGACCCATTTTCCATCATCAATAACAATCCAATTAGGGAACGGCTTGTTAGAATATCTGTAGATCAGATATTTGTAGACTTGTGAGTGTGGACGTTTGTGCTCTTCGCTCAGTTCACTCAAAATGCATCCACTCATCTTCTCCTTTTTACCAATCCAGTACAAGTGACCGACAATGGTTGAATAATTCCTCCATAATGTCTTGCACACTTTACAATGTTCCCATTTAGCCTGCTCTTTTCGGTCGCCCTTGTGAAGGTTGGATTGGCCCTGCGCTCATACAGCATTTTCCAGGGTCTCATCTTCACTTGGATTTCTCAATAACTCAGGAGCCTCTGGCATTTTGAAGGAAATACCCTATGCAAATGCAATATCGATGGTATGGGTCCCGTCCCCTACAGATCATCTAGATTTTAATTCATAGAGCAAAAATCCACAAATTCACTGACTGCACATAACATTAGTTTTATATCTAAAACACAGCAGCGCTGCAACACAGATCCGAACCAAATGTGGAATAGGTAGCAGATATCACAGGCTATCAGCATACATTGAAGCCATATCGGTATATGGCAAGCTCAAACAGAAAAGCGACGTCAAACTGTGAACGACCACCAACTGTTCCGAAACTTTTGCACGCACCTAATAGCTCTTGCTTTGCCCTTTACCATAGCCCCAACGCTGCTTTTCAATTCACGTTGCACCTTACCTTCTATCGCATGTAATATGACCTTCATATTCGACAAAAATGAACCTCTCTGCCGCCGACTACCGTTCGACTACAACCGTGGATCAATTGTGGCTCAAGTGGATAGGGATATAAACTGTGTTCATGAAGAAGCCTTCACTGCTGAAAGGACAGCACAGAAATGGTCTGCCATATTTGTACAGAGCAATTTTCGCATCGAAATTGCCCTCGTTCGGGACACCCCGTTCGTGGGACATAGAGAAAATTATCCCACTAAAGTTGTTCAACATGCGAGGAAGAACCAGCACTGATGCTAACTTTCAACAACACGCAATCGCAATCGCAATCAATCGCAATTTTATCTCACACATTCCGTGCCAGACCCCAAAATGCTCAAGGCGAAGTGATCGATCACATCGGGCATGCTCGGCAAAATTTGACCAAAGGGTCTTCCGAAAAACTAAGATGTGAAGATTTATACTACTGCCTACTCTACTGGTGTGAAAAAATCATACACCACATGATTTATCAAGTTCCTAATGTATTTCATGAAGTTTGGTACAAGAGTTTCGGTGGCGGGGTACAATTTGAGTAGTCTCATACAAAGCAATTTTTTGTAGACATGGAGCTGAGGAAAAGACTTGTCTCTGACAATTTGATAGAAAGCGAAAACGGCTAGAAAATCTTTTTAGTGCGATTGATACCGCTTCTGGAAAATATTCGTTTGTGTCCTCATGAAAAACTGCACGAACTTATTCCCCAACCCAATATATATTAGGTTGTCGCGGAAGTTTTTCCCCACTTAACTTCGTGTATTGTCAAACATTTCGGGGTGTTCTGAAACGTTCTATCCAAAAAATTACATGGGATAGTCAATAGCCTACCTATTCCCAATTTGTCCTACCATTTTGTTCCGATTATCACAAAAAAAATCATCGTTGACTGCAAACAGGTTCTTTTCCTTTGCGAGTCCAGGAAATACACCAACGCAAGCGATTCTGCTACAAACACATGCCTTATGGTACTCTACTTCTAACAAGGGAAGTGCACGAAATTAAGCTCGAAACGAGACAAACATGGTAGGAATGCTTGTCCGAAACGATGCTACCGTTTATGCTTGAATTCTGCTAAATGGTTAATACAAGATCAAAATTCTGCGTCGATGATTTCCCACCATACTGGCATATACCTCCTCCACTCACAAGGGTGCAGCTGGATGGCCGAGTGGATAGTGAGGCGGACTCGTAGGTAGAGTCTTAAAGGTTTCAATTCCGTCCTCATGTTTTGTTCTGCAAACTTCCATTTCTAACCTTTAACGGTATTCGGAACTGTCCACGAGGTAAATGGGCATTAAGTACGAGCGCTTTTTCGGAAATAGTACATAAATGCTCTATATTGGGTATTAATGTGATGTCGCTGTATTCTCCTGATCTCTGCAGTGATTGCGTCTACATCAATCGCAACAACATCTCTTTCATTGTTTGTGCCCACTGTTCTCACTGTTACTGTTTTGAACACTTCATTATCAGTGTACATCGTTGTGGTTAGTAAATGGTTCCTCTATCAGATGGCACCTGTTTTTATCCGAGCTAGAAGAATTACTAATTCCAAGAAAGCATCGAGCCAAGCCTTCATCAGGCGGCGTAGTAGACTTCATATAGAGAAAAATTTCCTATAGTTTACATAATGTAAAATAACCAATTATTTACCTCCTGTACAGCTCTGAATTCCGTCAAAGGTTACGAGGTGAAGTTTGCAAAACAAAACATGAAGATGGGATTCAAACCCTCAAGCCTTTGCCAAGGCCCTGGTATGAAAAAGGTGTTAATGCATTCAGTCGCACAGTCGCTACATTGCATTGAAACTAAAGAAAGCCGCCGTAACACCTGATTTGATGAATGACTCTGGGGAAATTCATGAAGCTTGTGCTCTAGGCGAATTCTTCGCTACTGTATTTTCTGATTATGCTAAGGACGTTGACCTTCCTAGACCTCCCTACCTATTCTGCAATCCCAACACCATGGAAGAGTTTCTCGTCAAATCAGAGGAGGTATTAACTTATCTAAAACAGTTAAAACCGTCTCTGTCGGACAATTTCGACGGAATTCCACAGATTGTCTTCAAAAACTGTGTGACCGCTTTACTCCGACCTCTTACTTTTATTTTCAATGTCTCCCTTATGTACAGGGTGACAACAGAGTCTTTGGCCAAAACTTTCACAAAAATTTTCTCTGGCAACTTCGGCAAATAATTGCTGGCAATGGTGTTGCTTGTGTTGCATATGTCGCTACCAACATACATTTAGTATATGACACAGTGTCAAAGCCTTTTAGTAAAATGGCATCATCATAAAGTAAAGTAGTGCGAAGATGCGGTTGCTCACTTCCTACAGAGCGTGGTAAAAAGTTCTATTTCTCCCATGCTCTGCTCATTTTTTGCAGAAAAACAAGCGCACCAGAATTATCAAAATTGTGCATCTTCTACATCTTCAGAGCTACAATATTGGGTAAGATAATTTTTGAAAGGAATTATACAAAATGACAGCATTTCACCGCATTAGCTGGTGTAAATCTCTGCTACGAGAGAGAACCGACATGAAAAATATTGTGAATAATGCCCAAAGTGTCCTCTATACTTCCCCAAAAGTACAGGTTTCTGCGACAAAGATCTCGGCAGCTGGGGTGTATTTAGTTCTGAAAGTGGTGCGCGCGCCATCAGTGTGGCCGCCGGATGAGGTCTGTCATGATTTCTTGCCAGGAAATTTTGGTAGAGAACAAATTTAAAGGCATTAATTTTCCGAAAATGACCAAAAGTGAATGCAATTTCATTTCTAGCAATATTTCCTATTGTTGTCCTTCTTTGGAGCAGAAACCACCAAGTGTTCATCTGTTGCAGTTTTCGCGAAAACACAGAGGTGAAGTCAGTGCTCAAAGTATCGATGGAGGAATCCGTGATTGTGTTTTATTGCTAAGTCCCAACCGCACATTATATGATTGAGAGGGATTTTTTAAAGCAATTTTGTAACTACTTTTGAAGAAAAAATCATAAAACATTGGTTGTGAGGTCAGTTCTGTGACTATGACACATTCACGAAATATTCCTCATACTCGTCGATACCAACATATCTGGATATAACCGTATATTTGCTTTATAGCACACTTCTTTACCTTGCTTCCATAAAATTACGGGACCTATTGCTGAAACCCTGTGAAAGTTGTAGGGTTGAGTTGACCCTGAGGAGATGCGGGCTCTAGGCTACGCGGTTCGTGAGAGTTTTGAGGCCTGCATCGGAAAGACTGGAGATTTGCTCGGAATCTTAATAGTGGTTTTTGAAGCTCATGCATTGTGTAAACTCATATTAAATTTTGATCCCCTTTTCTAACCTACAGGAATTTTTATGAGTTGCAAAGCGCGGCCAAAGACTTTGTTGTCACCCTGTATGGTGAAGTCCCAAAAATCTGGAAAAATGCCATTGTCACTGCCATCCCTAAGAAACAAAATGCCACTAGCCCATCTGACTTCAGGCCCATCAGTATTGGCCCTGTGGCAAGCAAGATACTGGAAAAAATAATCCGTGACAAAATACTCAAGTGGATTGTGGGGCAACGACTTATCCCTCCAGAACTACAAGGTTTTCTTCCCAATGCATCCACAACCACTGTCTTTACTGACAGCATCTATGATTGGCTTCATGCTCTGAATCGAGGGAAATGTGTTGATATCACCTTTTTTGATTTATCCTAGGCACTTGACAGAATGAATCATTACAAACTGCTCAGCAAGATCGAGTATCTAGGATTTCGTGGTCGACTGATAAAGTGGATTGTATCCTATTTGTCTGAACGTCACATGCATATTAAAGTTAGTAACAAATTCTCCGAAGCCCATGATTGTCCTAGTGGTTTTCCTCAAGGTGTGGTATTGTCACCACTCTTTTTTCTCTTGTACACACTAGACCTGCCAGTGTATGTGAAGGGCAATTCCGAAGTAAAAAATTATATGCTAAAATGTATTGCGAGTATGATGAGAGGGATCACTTGATAATGCAGCAAGCTTTACAGGGGTATCAAAAAGCTTCCGGCTTAGACCACTTGCACTACAGCTACTGCGATGAAATTTTAAACCAAATAAATATAGATCTCTCGAAGGTCAAATCACTTTCCACCTTGCCATTCTATTAAACTCTACCAATTTTATAAGGGGTTTTGTCGCATGAGAACAAACACCAGACCTAAGCTTTATCTCGTAATCGTTCTCGTTCTGCCGAAGCGCCGTTTCGAATTTTCGGATAGATTCTCGTAGCCGGACCCTGAGCTCTGCTTATGAACTAGCGGAATTAGCGAAGTGCTTCCACATTCTCAGAAATAGATACAGTCTCGTGAAAATGAATGTTCCGTTGGAGAGTTTGAATTTTATGGTCGAGAATCTGCATCCATTTTTCTTGATTGTTTTGAGAATGCGCTGGAACAAGGTGGCATTGAATATACCTGCTTCCTTAGGGTTCACACAAATGTACTCATGTGGCACGAAATTTATTCTTATTCTCATGGAACCTTTGGTGGGACGTCTCCATCTCCAAGTTTCGTGTATAATCGCATTTAATCGCACTGATCTCGGACATGTGCCTGTCTCGATCTATTACTCCATGCTTAGGAGTTCAAATCTTACAAGGGAAGTGCACGAAGCTAACCTCGGGGATCGAAACGAAACATCCATCGTCGGAAGCACTGTCCAAGGTGATGTTAATGTACGTATATCATTTTTGCCCAATGCTCCTGGTACGTCCAGGAGAGCGCGTCAAAGATTTTCCGACAGCCCTCAACTTTCACGGACCTAAGGTCTTTAAGGAAATCTTTTTGACTGAAACTTTGCATACGGGGGTTACTTGAGGTGCCGAACACGAAAATCGTATCCATTTTGTACCGCAACCGCATTTTTTTAAGGTTACGGTAGGAGTACGGTAGCGTGCGATAGCAAGCGGTAGTAAAGGTTGAATATTACCAATTTTTCTATTGCCCTGCCATAGGATTCATGAAACTTTGAACGCGCAAACCAACCGTGGTTACCTTGAGTAGCTATCCTATAGACCATGGAAGGTTTGCAGACGCATTTTTGTATAAGTTAGTTTCGTTTGGTCATGCGCTCGCGAGTCCTAGCTCCAAGCATGCCAGCCGCGGCAAAGTGGTCGAGTGGGTAACGCATCGGTCTATTAGGCAGAAGATCGAGGGTTTAGATCCCGCCAGTGGAGTCGGAATAGAATGGTTTAGCAAGGGAACGAAAAAAGATACCATCAAAAAAAAAAGAGACCATGTTACAACAACATAAAGTCGAAACCTTCCCTACCTAACATGGAACTACGCTTCAGATAGTGGAGTTGCTTTGTAGTTTGTGTAGTATTGCCCATATCTGGTCTGTTGTAATAATTAGAACTACTTCAAAGAAGGTCAAAAGCTTGAAGTTAAAATGCAAAAGGATATGCGCAGGCGGGATTCGAACCCTCAACCCCACACCTGGCATTCTGATGCGCTACCAATTCGGCCACCGAGCCACTGATGCTACGTCTCACTCTAGCTTACATCTTAAAACACTCCATAATCTATAGTACAACTAGTCACGGTAACCACAGTTCTTCTGGGTGATCAATGTCCCATAAAATCCAGCACTACATGGACTCCTGTGACAAGGCAATGGCAAAATCTTCGACGCGCTCTCCTGGACGTACCAGGAGCATTGGGCAAAAGCGATATACATACATTAACATCATCTTAGGCAATGCTTCTGAAAATGGATATTTCGTTTCGATCCCCGGGGTTAGGCTCGTGCACTTCCCTTGTTAGCACTGAATTCGCTATTCATTACCGGTCAAGAAGCACTGTGAAGTACCGTTCCTGCTTCTTTCGAAACGACCAAAAATCTTTTTCGGAAGTTCAATGGAATTTTCCTGTTGAGCGCCGAGGAGGTTTTGGAGACTCAATTTTCTGCGAAGCTTCAAATTGTTGGATCACTGCCCAGGGAATTTCCAAAGATAGTTCTAGATAGCTCAAGTCCTTCCACAAATTCTGACGTCAAAATGTGTCTGCACTGTCCATCGCCTTTCTACACAGCTGCAACAATTTGCCCTCATCTTGACTCTGTTCGTTGTCCAGAGGGTGCTTCATTACAGATCGATCCTGGCACCCTCGAAAACTCCGTATTCCAGAATTCTACATGGGAATGCTAGAAGACTTCCTCCTTGTTTACAATTGAGAGTGGTATTTAGATTTTGTTCAGTAGAACTTGTTTACGGAACAAAAAATCAACAGTATTGTTTCGCATGATTCACATTTTTTGGAAGGTACCCGTGGTTTGGATTGAACAAAACGTTCTGGTTTCCAGACGGGCCGACGAAATCTCATGAAATCTTGCAGTCCAACATTAAAGGCTTCCTCCTACACGATCACTTCAAAATTGCACGGAAATATGCAACAGACACGCGGAGGCCGGAAACTTTTTGACCGGAAACCCCTATATCAACGTCCATCTCAAGAATGGTGAAATGGTGTAAGACATGGGATTTAACCATAAACATGTCGAAATCCGTGTCTATACATCTAGGCCCTGGTATGGAACTATCCTATGATATCGAAGGGACAGTTTTAAAAAAACGTCAGTGTTGTTAAGGACCTTGGCGTCAAATTTCGAGAGCATTTGGATATCTTCATCAACAAAGCCCTTTCGATACTTTTTATGATATTCAGAACAGTGAGTTGTACTGATCCTTTTGTGATGTCCGTTTGTGTAAAATGCATGTTCTTCCTCATCTTGAATACTGTTCCACAGTATGGAGCCCTTTTAGAAAAAAGGTCATCAACAAAATTGAAAAAGTCCAGCTCGCTTCCTACGTATGGATCTCGTTTAGCTACCTTAGGTCTCAAAAATCTAAAATACAGAAGGGTCGTCCATGATTTGGTTCTTTGTTTTCGTGTGTTACGTGAAGAAGTGAAACTAACGGCTAGTACGTTCTGGATTATTCGTCCTTGTCATCCACGACATGGTGGGTTTTCTCTTCAGTTACTAGAATTAAAAAGCACCATGCTAAAAATGTGTTTAATTCATTTACTTTCGTACGGCAAGGTGGATAAATAAGCCCGAAAATAGCAGGCATAGGGGTGGGGGAGGGGGTCATGACGCGGCGGCACTCATAGACAGTGGTAAGCCTGATGCGCAGACTGTGAGACAGCTGGCCGATTTTAGGGACTCAGACGCGCTTTCTTTCTGGGACCCTCAACCTATAACACTCCGCCATGGATGCGATAGTGGTTTCGCCACCGTCGTTAATGGCTGAATGACGCTCCGCTGGCGGTCTCGCACCCTACGGGTGAGACATTGTTTACAGTTTTCACGCTGTGCATTATACGGAGCAGAATAACACCCCACCAACTCATCCACACAACTCAATGTCGTGCAGTGATCTCCGGCCGATACGGCGCGTTCGTTCGCGTTCGCCATGGTGGCCCGTCGGCTGCGGCGCGTTCGTTCGCGTCCGCCGCGGTGGCCCGTCGGCTGCGACGCATTCGTTCGCGTCCGCCACGGTGGCCCGCCGGCTGCGACGCGTTCGTTCGCGTCCGCCACGGTGGCCCG
>JARK01001582.1:196525-212617 GCA_000688135.1 Ancylostoma ceylanicum
AGACAATGGTAGCCCTGATGCGCAGACTGTGAGACGGCTGGCTGATTTTTAGGGACTCAGACACGCTTTCGTTCTGGGACCCTCAACCTATGACACTCAGCAATGGCTGCGATAGTGGTTTCGTCATCGTCTTAAATGGCTGAATGACGTTCCACTGGCGGTCTCGCAGCCTACGGGTGAGACATTGTTTACAGTTTTCGCGCTGTGCATTATACGGAGCAGAATAACAACCCACCAACTCATTCACACAACTCAAAGCTCGTCAATGGGCTTTGGCGGTTGCGGCGCGTTCGTTCGCGTCCGCCACGGTGGCCCGCCGGCTGCGACGCGTTCGTTCGCGTCCGCCACGGTGGCCCGCCAGTGTACGAGCCCTTCTTGGCCAAGCAGTGGCGTAATCCACAGAGTACGGGTCCGACTTGGCTACGAGGTGAGGAACATTCCAGGATGCGAGTCCGCCCTGGCCAAGAAGTGCGGAAAACGCCATTTACGAGTCCTCCTTGGCCAAACCTTGATGAAAACTCAAGAATGCCGGTCCGCCCTGGCCAAGTAGTGGTGAAAAGGATACTGGTCCGCGTTGGCCAGTCAGTGAGGAAAACTTAAGGATACGGGTCCACCTTGCGAAAGCAGTGAGGACAACGCCAAGATTTAGGTCTGCCGATGGAGGAGCGAGGAAACGTCAGGATACTGGTCCCCCGATGAAGGATAGGTCCGTAATGGTCGGATAGTGAGAGAAACGCCAGGCTACTGGTTTCATTGTGGAGAATGGGGTATTCTATTGTGGAGAAAGGGTCATGTGGCGAGTCCACCAATCGGGTGGGGGGGGGGGTTCGCTAGTACATGAAAGTGTTAGAAGTAGTGTCAGTCCTACGCAGCCAGTCCGATGTTACCTGAAAGTAGCTCCAGCGCTCATGTGTGTATTTTCATATGATCGTTTTTTGCAGCCAACTCTCGTCCTTGTTCTCTTTTATGTCTCAATCGACAATCACTACTTCCTCTAAGGTTTTTGAGGGACCATTCATTTGAAGGACTTTCCCACGCAGAGCTAGGGTGACTGGCTATGGCAGATTCGTATACATGCGAGAAGTGCACCGACAAAAAACAGACGGCTGGAAATATTAATGCATCGGGAAGTAAATTTACATGTTGATTTGTTTTGCTGTTTTGTTAATTTTCTGAGGACTTCTTTAGTTAAAACTTCTGATCGAACCTCAAGTGGCTGCCCCACCACACTTTCTAGCGTCCCGAAGGGGCGCTAGTTATACATATATTCACGACGATTGTGAAAATGGATTTGTACTGAAACATCTGCGGGACAGTGTGATTTCAGCATCTAAATGCATATGGTTTGCCTAAATTCCCTCTATGCAATGCATATCCAAATTCGTACCCGTGCCTTTCTCATTTTGCCTTTCTTTTCTCTTTTTTTCTCTTATCCATGTGAAAGTGCAAAATGCTCACGATTGATCCCGAAGATGTGCGATTATGAGGATTCAATTAAGATTTAAGGACTAGTTTCTGAATGTTAACATACATAGGCGTGTGAAATCACTTGTGGTGTAAGTTTGATGCTCAAAATCATGGACATGTGATTGAGGTCCATGCCAACTGCATAAGCTACCCTCGAGGCTCACATAGTTGGTGTGACTAAAGAACATTAACCCTTACGAGCTTTTTTCACTATGCCGAAGCAAAACACACGGAAAAAATGATCATCAGATTCGCGGTCAGCGTTGTAGATAACCCTTGCGAGCATGCTTCAGCCACGCTCCAAGCAAAACTCGCAAGAAATCAATAAAATCAATAAATCAGTAAATATTGCGCGAATTGGTCATCATATTCGTAATGTAGCGTTGTGGATTGCCCTAGCTGGCACATTTCGATCTGATTTGGAGTTAAATTGAGAAAAATCGATAAAAGCGATCAATAAATCGATATCCGATTCGATGTATATCCCGGGAAGAATGTCCTAGGACTTCTGCAGGTATTGGATGATGTCCAGTGCTTCAAAGTTCCCTTTCTTCGTTAGCTTACCTACAATCGCCTTCCCAGCGTTTAAATTTGGCGCTCGCGCGCGTCGCCTAGATTTTTGAAAAAGTTGTCGTAAGCGTTGCTATGTTTTATATATAGATTATTAAATTCAAAGTTTGTGCGCGGCGCTCGTAATAGTAGTCCACGACTCATGACCAAGTTGGTCACGCATGGCAAGCCGCGCGACTACAGAACATATCCATGACATGGCCCAAATAGTACATTGCGAAGATGAGCCAGTAGAAAAAGAAGAGAAGCATGGGATAGGACCCTCCCCCCAATCGCCTCATCGTCCGATATTGGCGCTATCAGAGTGGCCCCTCTACCTATCGATGAATTACAGAAAGAAAAACTTTGGGGTCTGCGGTAGAGCCGAAATTTGGGTGGCTCGCTTCTACGTCTAATAGCACAGCGATTTATTCGATAAGAACTTCTCTTTCCGGTAGGGATGAAGTACAATAGTCACTAGTCAATCTGGGAAATATGTCCTTAGTGGAGCAGGTGAGTTGTTGCCTCTGTGGTATTTTTTTTTGTCAAAAGGACGTTTATATCATAGTTTCTTAACCTTATAGTACGATGTCTTTGATGGTCTGTTAATCTATTTTCCTTCTATTCCTATTTCAGGAAACTCCACAAAAATACGAAGCCTCTTACAACCTGAAATATTTCGTCCTTTCAAACCCAACTCCTAGTTCTGCAGAGGTATCCTACTCGTGATACACAACAATTTATTATTAGACTCCTTCCTTCATTTTAGGTCTACAGGAAGTTCAACGTCACTTTCACATTTTCAATCGTGAATCGGGAGGGAATGTGAGTTCAGTGTAATCGTGTAGAACAGTAATGAAACTCTGGAAGCAACAGGACCAATTATTAGATCGTCGATTAGGCTCCCGTAGTGTTTATATTTTTCTACATTTCCTCGTTTTTGCAGTGTTTAGCCAAATAATTAATCATTAATCTAACAGCGCTTCTCTTCCTCCACGAGAATAATCTCACTCCTATAGAGGGAGACTCATTTTCACCTGAATTTAAGGCATGGAAACAGAAATGCCGAGATGCAAAAGAAAAACACACTTTCTAGATTTCTTGTGCCTGGTTTTGCCGGTGCGATATACAATATTCTGCCCGTATAATACTCTGCCCGACAGAATATTACACGCATAAAAGTCTGCCCGGCACGTGAATCCCCTACGGCAGAAGCACCACGCATGGGAAGAAAGAAAAAAATCACCTACTGGCGTGATTCTGTCAATATAAGTACGTAACTGAGCTGCATAACCCTAAAAAGGATACGAAAAATATGTATTCAAATTAGCTTCATTTTTTTTTGGAAAAAAAATAGAAAAATAGCATAATTTTACAAAAATGATTAAGCGCTGAGTGATTCAATGAAAATGATAAGATGCTGCATCCATAAGTGGAGTTTCACATGACAGCTTCTTTGTCGGTGAAAATTTCCCACGATTAGCTAGGTTTCGCAGGCGTACATAGTGCGTCCTGTGCGGAGAGTTGCGCGTAGTGGGTAGAATTTTATACGACACCGGCACCGTAGGTGACTGACGTAGCTCAAACTGTTTCATTTTTTCATTTTATTTCATTTTTTTTCATTTTTAAAATTTCATTTTTATGAATCTTGCTAATAAAGCAAGCCCCGGAATCTTTCTTTGAGTATTTGATTGTCTGTTGGCAACACAAATCGGGAAAAAATCCGCGGCTGGAAATGCCTGGTTCATCCTTGGAATCGCCGCGAATCCTTTTTTCACCATTTTTTCACTCATGTTGATTATCTTCGATCTCCCCTTAGGTGAGAAACTGCTCATCGAAACTACTATAGCAAAACACGCAATTATATCTGGTATAAAATCACATTTTACCCAGATCCAATGAAGTGATCCAGGAGAGAAACTGAAACATTTCCAAAAGCACTGCATTTTTAGCTCTCAATGCGTGCAATCCCATCCAGAAGCATTTTCTGGAGAAACAAAGTTGAGGCGGGAAGGAGAACACTATGCTTTATCACATTCTCGAGTATTGTCCTGATAGCTCATTCCAATCCTGAGATACAGATTTTACATTTTCATCTGTTGATCGCCCAAAATTAGCAGCGTGCTAAATATGTGGCCGCCACTGTATATATATATATATATTTGTTTATTTATTTACTATATACATCGTGATGAGTCACAATGTAACCCTTCGTATAGAAGGTCATTCAAGAGAGGACTATAGGAAGGTTACTGGAGACTTGAAAAGTAAGAAATTTGAAGATTTCAACTGCGGCACGCATGAGACTAACAACCGTATCGACCCATTGCTGCTCCCACTAACAGAGCGCTTTAAGCAGTGCTGTGCTCGAAAGTTTCTTAAACCTGACCACCTCTAGAAGAGTGGATTCAAGTGAGATGTGCTCGTGAGCTCCGCATCTGTATGTTCCTCACAGCTCATCTAAACAGCACATTCTTCTTGTCTCACATGCCACTTCATAGAGACAGAGTCAAATAATCAGGATCACAACCTCCAGAAAAACCTCTCTATGGTTCAAGTACAAGCCAATAAATATGTACACGAGCATATTTCTGGTAAATATCGTTCAATTTCGCCATAAAGAGAAGCAGGATTGTAGAAAACATTCTTGAGAGCTGACATGTCGTGATAATGATACTGTAAAAAAGGATGCATCGGAACATCACGTGAGACACCTTCTGAAAATGAATTCATTAACTATTGCACTTTATAATGGTACAGATCCCTATTGTTTTCACCAATGTTTAATAGAGCGTCGTATTGAAAAGTTGGAAAGAATGGACGAGATCGTTTGTTTTTCCCTGAAGAATTTGGCTGGCCAAAGGGGCACGGTTTTGGCCATACGGACAGCAAAAATGTTTTCATGTTTCTTCAGTTTGATGAAAAATTAACAGAACCGTAAACGAGATTCCATTGACCAAATCTTACGGAAACGACTGCTCGATTGCTTTTCTTCTCAATTCCAAATTTTCCAACTTTAGTCTCTTAAGAGGTTCATTATATGTGGGAAGGGCTATTGGGTATGTTTTACTTGGAAAACATCTGTAATAGAGTATTCTTGTAAAGGTCTTTTGAACGTTTTCCAGTTGTTCTATTTGCTTTTTTTGGTAGGGGCACCATACTGACGAAGATGATTCGAGAATGCTACGAACATATACTTCATAAAGCTTGCATAGTGAGGGTGAATGATTTACTGTGAAAACTCTGAATAATCTGAACATTGCTTTGCTTCCATTAACGGTGATGAGATCAATATTATCAGTGAACGTTAAATCTTTGTTCATAATGACACCAAGATCTTTCACGCTTTGGCAAGAATTGATCTTGTGATTCTCACCTAATGTATATGTACATTTTACGTTCTTCTTTCCCATATACAAAACTGATGTTTTCTCGAGGGAGAGCTTCAACTGCCAGCGATCAAAGTATTGAACCAATTTGTTGATGCATAGTTGTAATTTGGATTGACTCTCAGAGGCATTTTCATCAGAATAGCTTATATACATCTTTAAGTCATCCGCAAACATTGCAAGGTGGACATTGCAGCTCATGAGGCAAGCATTTGGCGAATCAAATAGGTACGATATGAATAGCAGCGGCCCGAGAACACTTCCTTGGGGTACTCCACTGGTTACCTCATACTCTGATGAGAAGATGTTATTTACTTTAACACAGAATTTCCTACCAATTAAGAAAGCTTCTAACCAGCAGAGTAAATTCCCACGAGTTCCTGTGGAATGAAGCTTATGTATTAGTTTTGAGTGCGAAACTGAATCAAAGGCTTTTGCAATGTCATAGTATACTATATCAACGCGTTCTTTGTTAGAAAGATGCTGATTCTAGTAATAAGTGCAACGCAGCAGTTGATCGGTAGTTGAAGTTCTCTCCCGGAAACCAAATTGTTGTTCAGGAAGGACGAAGTTTGATTCCAAGAATTTCTCCAGTTTTACTTTTACACATTTCTCCATTAGTTTTGCTGCAGTGCTTGTTATTGAGATCGGCCGAAAATCAGAATGCATTCGAGGTGAAGATGTTTTGTTGATCGGTGTAACAATAGACCTCTTCCATAGAATAGGGGCAGAAGCCAATCGCAGGGAATAGTTGAAAATATGAGCAAGAGGAACGCTCAGCTCTTCATCACATTTGTGGAAAACTATCTGAGGAATACCATCAAACGTAAGCGACTGCGAATCGCTCAGGGTCTCAGATAACTTTTCTACTTCTTCTGGCATTGTAAGGAAAGAGCTAATCCTTCTTCTAGTGGGATAATCAACTACTGGAATTTTACCATTATCTTCAGTGAAAACTGAGTGGAAGTATTTTGCAATTGATTCACTCTTCTTTTCATCGGTATTCATCACATCTCCAAACTCATCACAGTATTCAGGAAGGCAGCTAGATTTACTTTTCAACTTTCTCGTCACGAAAGTAAGCAACGCCTTCGGGTTTTACTGAGAATAAGTAGTTTCTCTCTGTTTTTTTTTTCATATTTGCGAACCAACATAGTCACCTTAGCAGAAACCCGGTTATACTTATCTTTTACTCCACTAAGATGTAATCGTTGGAAGAGAAAGTTTCTGTAGGTGAGAAGTGAGAATGCGTCTTTCTTATATGCTGAGGGTCTTTAAATGAATCACTTACCACTTTACAAAACCGATTATACAAATCGTCAATGTTCGAGAATCCATCAAAAACGTTTTCCCAACAAATACTTCTGTACAATGTTTTCATTTGTTCATAATTTGCCTTAGAAAAGTTGAGAGAGGGTAGTTGTTCACTATATGATGTACATTCAACAAACATGAAAAATCTGATCATAGAATGGTCTGAATTTCCTAATGGGCAGGTAACTGCAACTTCTGTGACAATGTTAGGTGGATCAGTGAGAATGAGGTCTAAAATACTGGACCTACATGTCGGTTGTAACACATGCTGCGAAAGTTGATGCATTTGAAACAACTGCATGCATTTGTTGCTTCTGCTGTCATGAGCAGTACCGTTCCTTTTACACCAGTCAATGTTAAGATTGAGATCACCGCAAATAATCAAATCGTTTTGGTGAGAAGAAATGGAATCACTCAGGAAGGTTAAGAAGTTGTCACAAGTGCTGGCTGTAACTTTTGGAGGTCGCTAAACATTTATCAGTTGCCACGTATGACCAGATCTATGTAGATTAACAGCTACAGATGTGATCTCTCCCTGATTAAAAACCTCTGCTTCTGAAAATGTCAGGAAGTCTCAAAAGTATTGCAACACGTCCTCCACTGCTTTTCCTGTCTCTTCTCGCCAAAACGTATGGCAAATTGCCCAAGACAATTCCGTCAGTTACTGTATTATCCAGCCGTGTTTCTTGTAATGTCACAATATCGGATGTAAAAGACCTTAGAAAAGCATGCAACTCGTGATTTCGCAAGGCTTTTGCGGTCTGACTCTTGAACAATCTTTACACTGGAGCATCCTTGTAACGCCGCATGTTTTTCTAGAGCGCGGACGTGTTGGACCGGCACGTGATCGCATCCTCTTATCATGCGCTCGGCTCATTTAAATTAACATTCCTATTATTTTTATTTTCAGTGTGGATCACCATCACGCCGGAGTCCCCAATTTCTCTCACGTCTCCTCTCACGTCAGCTCAGCAGTGTGGGAAAGGTTCGAATACGAGTTAAGAAATGCTGTGGTAAAGAACGGGAAGAAATAACATTCCACCGGAAAGTGAAGTTACATGACGATATGTGATGAAGAATTTTCGATCAGGGCTACCATCGACATATGGCATGTGAAATCCATTTTCAAAAAAGGCAGTAAAAAGGACATTGGAAACTATAGACCTGTCTGCCTGACTTCATGCTTAAAGGCAGCACTCACGGAAATTTTCATGTTTGAGACTTCGCTGAATTTTGAGGTCATCAGGGAGGATGAACTCATAGGTAGTGAGAAAACAGCGTGAAACACACCGCAAAACGGGAAATGAAGGCACTGTTTTCCATGCGTCTAGAACGCGGACGAGTTTTCCGCTGAAGGTATGCGCGCTTAACGCAACGAAATCCTGTGGATGGTGTGTATTTCATACACTACATCACATATACTACTCTAGGCCAAGCGCCGCAATAGCTCCAGCCAGCGCGCCGAGCCGGGGAAAACTCGGACCGGCGTGAACACGCCCAGGCTTCTCTGCAATTAAGCCATTATTGTTTGTGTTCTTTTCACATTTATGATGTGCTGAGTCTGTACTTTTTCGCACATCAGCTCCGAGTCGAGATTTCCGCGGGTGCTGCCTTTAAGTAAAGTTCTAGAAAGGATTGTGAGCGGACAACTATGTTTGTACCCCCAAAATAATAACATTATTACCAACGCCCAACATGGCTCCCTGGGCAAAACATCTACCCTCACATGAATTATGTCCTCCTTACGAAAATGGCACAAAATCGTGGACGGCAACAGACACATAACGACATGCTACATTGACTTCCATAAAGTATTTGATTCAATTCCTCCAGACCTTCTGTTTGCTAAACTTAAGAGCTACGGTATTCAGGGCTGTCTTCTTGGATTCCTCCGATCCTTCCTTTCAAACCATTACCAGGAAGTATGAGTAAACGCGTGCTGGTCAAGTCTATATTGCACTCCGAGTGGAGTCCCTCAAGGGGCCTGTCTAGGGCCACTAATGTTTCTATTGTATGTAAACGATCTCCCGCATTGTCTTCCGCCATTTGTGCACAGCTCCATATATGCTGCACTATTAGGGTGTAAAACTATGGATGCGCGCTGTTTTCTACAGCCTTTATGGACTCCTTTCTGAGCACTTCTTCTGGAATGTTTGATACTGCGTGAAAGAGCAAATCAAGGCGCATATATTCGTACAGGTATTGTTCCTGTTTTTTGTCTCCTGTCTCCTGTTTTCGATTTTCAAGGAAATTTAGGATTTGACCTACCAAAATTATGGATTTTCCATCCGTGAGTTATGCTGCTTTAAACAGGAAAAAACAACAGCAGAATTGAGGAGAACTCCATGCTAGATATTTACAGGATATTTGCTCTGCTATTAGAGGAGATTCGTGCAATAATCGATGAGTGCTGCCTTTAAAGGCAGCACCCACGGAAAATTTCACTTTTGAGTTGAATCGCTTACCGTGTAGCCGGCTGCTAGTAAATCACAACGGCAAGTTGAACACAAAGAATAACCGCCTACCTGCGGAGATACGTCTGTGGACACGTATGCTGGCATGGCCATTTTGGTGTCCGCCGCGCCAGTTAACGCTATTGACTTGCTATGCGACGCGTGTTCTAGCGCTGTGTATAGTGTAGTGTATGAAACAGTGCACAGTGTAGTGTATGAATGCGCACCATCCGCAGGATTTCGTGGAGTTACGCGCGTATACCCTCAGCGGAAAACTCGTCCGCGCTGTGGACGCGTGGGAAACAGCGCCTTCATTTCCCGTCTTCTGGAGTGTTTCGCGCTGTTTCATCACTGCCTTTGAGTTCATCTTTCCTAGAAACCCCAAAATTCGGCGAAATCTCTAACACAAAAATTTCCGTGGGTGCTGCCTTTAAGCATGAAGTCAGGCAGACGGGTCTATAGTTTCCCATGTCCTTTTTACTGCCTTTTTTGAAAATGGATTTCACATGCCATATGTCGATGGTAGCCCTGATCGAAAATTCTTCATCCCATATCGTCATGTAACTTCACTTTCCGGTGAAATGTTTTATTTCTTCCCGTTCTTTACCACAGCATTTCTTAACTCGTATTCGAACGTTTCCCACACTGCTGAGCTGAAGCGCACCCGCACTCCTTCGACAAACGCTTGGCCTGGTCTTTTCTAGTCTTTTGAGCTCTGACACACCCTCTCCACCCTAGGGTTTCCCACAATGCTTAGCGCTGACACATACTTCTCTATTGGTGGACCCACTTTCTTAGGATAGCCACAATAATGGGGCCAAGGCAACTTTCAGTATCGGTGGACCCATATCCGGGCGTTCTCCACACCACACTACTGCCATTCAGCACGACCCTCCTCCATTGGTGATCTGTGTGGACCACTGGGCGGGAGGGGAGACGTGAGGGAAATTGGGGACTCCGGCGTGATGGTGACCCACACTGAAAATAAAAATAATAGGAATGTTAATTTAAATGAGCTGAGCGCATGATAAGAGGATGCGATCACATGCCGGTCCAACACGTCCGCGCTCTAGAAAAACTTGCGGCGTTACCAGGATGCTCCAGTGTAAAGATTGTTCAAGAGTCAGACCGCAAGAGCCTTGCGAAATCGTGTGTATCTTTTAAGTACTATCTCAGACATTCGTGGGGGTGGACTACAGGTGGGAATGGGTCCACCCCCAGTTGTACCTGGGAGTGGATCCAAAATCGTGGGGCATCTACCCCCGTCAATTGAAGGACGTTCCCCCCTGTACCCTCGCAGCTGTCTCCGGGTGGAATGGAACGCGTTATTGGGTTCGGGCGGATGGGAGACGACCAGGGTTATGGGCAGCACGCTCTGCTCTTCTTGGACGTCCAGATACGCTCCCTCAACTCAGAAAGTGGGCGGAGCGGTTGGGGTCCTACCTGCCCATCGCCCCCACGAATGTCAGATAAAAGCGCATAGGTAATGTTGTAGAAAGATGCGCAGATGTCAGGCTATTTAGGAAGTTAGGTGGTGTCAGATCCTCGTGGGACACGCTCAGATCCTCTCAAGACCTGCACATCATCGTACAGTGGATGAATCATATCTCCGCTGGAGGAAGTTGAATACTCTGGTTTTCTGTTTCGATTTCTGTTATACACGCCCTACCACGTGTTGTAGTCATATGATTTCTACGAGTTACTGGCGAGTGATTGGTAGAAGAATACACGGCACATAAGTAGAGTATATTACCCGTGTTAGAGTATGTTTTTTTTTCTAACATTCACAAGCTGCATTTATTTCATTCACATAAACTTCTGTACGACTTCCCAATTGCAATAGTTTGTGTTTCTCGCTAAAGTAACCTCTTCCTTTTGAAAGCCGCTTTTCTTCGCTCACCATACAAGTCTGGTTTCGGATTGTTAGGGGTGGGAATACCTGGCAGAACCAATACCTAGAGGCAGATTCTTCACCTAACTACTTAAGTGAGAAGTGACGCCTCCCAGCGCTCACGTACCAGTTTCATCTTGAAATCTTCTTAATACATCGCTGCTGAATTGATGCTAGGGACATGGCGCTGCTTGGCCTTGTGCTCTTTCATATACACGCCACAGCAAACGTTTTGGTGGTCAACACAATTTCATGTCAAGCATCGTATTTCTTCCTCCAGGCACTCTATGTAGAGTAACTTTTTTGTTTTGATGTTGTCTTCTTTCTAACCTTCAGTTTTATGTTGCTTTGCCTAACTAACTACTTCCCTTCACAAGACAACTGTTCATAGTTGTTTTTTTTTTGTTCTGTGTTCCCTTTCATTACTACCTTAGCGTAGTCGTTCGTGTGCCCTCTACGCACAGTTAAATATTAAGTCGTCAAGTATGAAATGTCCGATTTTGAGTAAGACAGTTTCGAGTAATGTTTCTCCAACAAGATGGGGTACGAACAATCGAAATATGTCCCTATGCTACTGGCACATCCTTGCCATCTTAGCGGTGGCTTGGGTGCATCAACGGGTAGGAAGCCTGAGAAGCAAGTGGCGATAAGTTGGCGAAGGGCATTTCCAACATCATGTTGAATAAGGAATATTTTCTCTACCAAGAAGTGGACTAATACAGGGTGCGCCATAAGTTCTTGCACACAATATTTAGTGTGCAACAGCCGCTGGATTCAACATAATGGCATGACCTCTGTGGCGGTACTGAGCCACCTAAATAGCAACTCAAAACACCTATCAGATCAGGGATACGTCTTCATTTGCTTTTGTAATAACAAGTAATAAATATGAATATAAAAGAGTAGAACAAAAATAAAAATAAAAGAAAATTGTCCGTTTCGTTCCTATCCTTAGACGGACTATCATCAAAGAAGAACAACAACACAACAATAACTCAATGTTGAGGGAGTAGCGAACACCTCGTGGAGCGCTGGTGTATCTGGTATAAAACCTCTCGAAGCTTTACCTCAGCTTCATGCTACGAGTCCAAACTTGGGTATGATATAGTACTTGATTTGCTCTAAAACATAGTTGATTACGGCTACCCACCGGAATCGGATTGGCGTTATAGAAGAGTTCGTTCTGAGCACGGGATTTCGGTCGTGCAGCATTCCAGGAGGCGCAAATTGCACAGAGCAGGTTCTAAGCTTTACAGAAGCGTCATCTTTACGCTGTTCAACTTGATTTGGGAGCAGCAAGGTGTGTCTTCTCCAAAAATACTCTGCGAGTAAAATAGAGAGTGATCTTGATGTTGCGGTTCACAAAAAACTGTAAAAAGTTGCCCATGCACGCCCTTTTCTTAAAAAATTTCTGAAATTTCTGAAAGGAAGGGGAGATGAAATCCCAGTACATCCCCTGAATTCCTTGATGTCTCCTCTGTCTGCTTCAATGTTTTGGTGAGAAACGATTTGATTTGCTCTGAGTAGTGTCTTCCGTTCGAAGAGACAGTGTCACCTGCGCTCCAAACCGTGCCGCGAGTAGCTCACTTTTCGCTCAAGTTTGAGTTACTACGGAAGCTAGTGGCGACATATTCCTGTTCTGATAGGTGATTTGGGTTGCTATTGAGTTGACTCATTTTCGCTATAGAGGTCATGCCATTACGATGAATTCAACCGTTGTGCTGTTACTAAGTATGGTGTGCAAGAACTTATGGCGCACCCTATACTTGGGAGAAATTGTGGTCAAGTAGAGCAAAGTTTGGCTAGTGCAATGAATGGCGGGTGGATTCCCCTCCTTGTTCCCCTGGTTTACGCAGCGTGGTTTTGCAAAAAATGGTCAAAAAATGGCACAAATTTTTGGGGATCAAACTGTGAGAAAATCGTTCATTGAGTCACTTCACCTTGTCGTATTGCATTGAACACCTGAATAATAAGGGTTACGACCGCCAAACCTTGCTGCATATACAGGCATAGTTTGACTCGTATCCGATTAAGCCACAGCTCCTAAGTCATCGTAATCCAGATTCATCACAACGCTCACTTTGCAGGTTTATATCACCGGGAAGAAATTTCTCAAAACATCGATGTCCCTTTCCTTTATTAGCCACTCCCTCTCCAAACATTTCTTGAGTATTTCGAGTTGTCCTTGCCTTATAGGCTTCGCAATGGAACCCATATTCCGAAATGATACGATTTCTTGTCTTTGAGTACTTTCACAAAAGTTCCTCTCAGACAAAAATTTTAAAGTTGATCAAAAATCAAATAGGTGATTTTAAGAGTAGGAGAATGTCTTTTCACAATGGAAAGAAAGATGAGAGTGGATCTAAGGAAACCCCGAAGATACCAGCTGCGAAACTGACCACTTAAAAAATCAGACATTTCATACTTGACGACCTAATAAATAAACTAATAACAACAGCTTCAATCAATCGAACAAAAAGAGTAATATTGATGATTTTGTAATAAATTTTAATGATAGTAGCATTTATCAAAAACATGGAAATGCAATACAATTAGATATGAGCCTTATGATACACATACAATTAACCCATTATCAGCATTTCTAGTGTGACTATTTGTTGGTTTTTTAGCAGTATGCTTACAAGAACTCGCAAAATTGGTCATACTGTGCAAAATGGTGATCATTTTCAAAATTTTTGGGTGAAATAACCCACCTGTGCAAAGGCTCATGGAATTCTGATATCGGGATGCTCATTTTTGACGTGGAATCCACCCGTGGGTCCCTTGGCCCCTATTGGTCGCCAAGATGGGAACCACCCATGGGTCCGATCGTCGTCAGTGTGTCAAACCCATTTTCCGGGACGGGTTCTGTAACAGTTTGTTTGACCGAACTGATGTATGAAGGTAGAATGTTAAGGGCAATTCATACCACTCAGGCACTTTTAGAGGACCGCTCGAGCACCGTAAATTTGACGGAAATATGGAAAGAAATTTGGTGCGCGGGCGGTCCGCTTCTGACTAAAAGCGGACCAGCCGAGCACTCACTATCTGACGGGCCGCGGACATTTCCGAGACGCTCGGGATAGCTCCGGTAGTCTTCACGTTTCACTCCACTAAATTCTTACTGTGAAAGCAAGGTAGTACAGTGACACGACATTTGTAATTCAAATTTATTTTATTTTGTTTTTCCGCTTGCAAAATTTCACATGATATTGGATCGATGCACAGCAGAAGGGGCCCTTTTCGCAGCTTTCTTCTTTAATTTCTTTGAATTCTCGCTCCAAGCAAATTCATCAGCAGATCCTAATTTGTCAGAAATATTTTCTATCGAATCGAATCTTTACATCTTCTTCTCCTCGGTCCACATTTTCGTTTGCAACTGAAACGTCCTGTTCAAAATTGATGCAAGTTTTGTTTTCGGAAAGGAAATATGGGGAGGATGCGCTTACATTATTGCTTCTTATGTGAGCCATGAATTGGACCCACACTCTGTTAAAGTGTTATGATTCATTCTTTCCTTAAATAGAATAATTTGAAATGAGAGGATGCTTCCCGCTAGGGTTAATCAAGGGTCACAGTGGGCCTTGAGTGAAACTTACAGTCTATTGGAGCGTGGTAGTCTAAATACGAAAAGATCAAGAGGAGAAGTTTATAATGAAGATTCTAGCAGTTGCACTCTCCTCGAACCTAAATCACCAAGAATTGAAGATTTTACAGGTTCTTCCTAAAGTTCAGGACAGTAAGGACTCACATCACATCAGAACAGAAGAAAATTCTGTCCACATACGCGAAGGAGGAGCATAACCATGCTGTGGATGAACTTGTACTTTTCAGCGTCTGCATCGATTCGAACGGAAAGAATGAAACACCAGCGAAGTCTTCGTGAGGATGATAATGCTTATCACAGCTGCTCCGCCCATAATTTAGGTAGCGCGGCTGGTCCGCTAGGATGGGGATGGGTGCGCGGCTGGTCCGCTATGATAATAAGGGGTGCTCGGGCGATCCTCAAAGATAGTAAGGAGTGCGCGGGCGGTCCTCTAAGATAGGGATGGGTGCGCGGGCGGTCCTCTGAAAGTGCCTGAGCAGATGCGACTATCAGGCGCACGCATCCATTTGCGAAAGATCTTCGATGAAGACCGGTCAACGCGGCATGAAATTCTCAATGAAAAGGAAGCGCGGCACCGCGAGGCCGTAAACGCGTGCGACTGAGCTGGGACTGTGATGCGGCTAATCCCTATTCTTCATCAAATAGACGCACGCGCGTTAGTCGCACGCATCCAGTATAAATTGCCGTTTAACGTGAACCCCAGCAAGCTCTGCATTGTAGATGAAACTACGTTTCCATCGATATATAATAATTAAGAGATTTGAGGGGTACTAAGACCCTTTCAACTTCAGAAGGTCAAGAGATCAGTAGCAGTAATAATGACCGCATCGACAAGAATATATATAGTTCACATCACTTTGTGCATTAAGTATGAAGTAGGCCCACTCTGCACGTGCACGTGCTGTCTGTTCCAAAAGTTAGAACAATTCAATATTTGCGTGTAGCTGCACAAGGCGCATCTTGTCTCACGTCAAATCATGGAAATTGAGCGCTATCAGTAAGTGAAAGCGTGCCAAGACATGTCTTTCCTCTAACAACCGGCGAGACTTACCTCATCTCGGAAGTCAGCCAAGTGACAAGATTGGTGAAACAGACAAAAAGTTACTCGTCCTGATAAACTGCACTGGTAATCGATAGCACCTGATCATTTCGATTTCATGCATGCATCAGTTCTTTATTGCTAACGTAGGATTTCTGAAATGGACGTCATAAATGCCCCTGGAATCGGCGCATATTTCCTGTGTACTATGAGTTTCATGAGTATAGACGCACCCCAGAAAATGCATGTACATGGTTCCTCATCACTTCTCGAGAAAAACTATGAACATAGGTCGATAAAGCATGCCATAACCCTAGTTTTTGTCAATTACCTGGAATTCTGGGTAATGATGAGTAGATTCAGCACTCCCCCCCCCCCCCCCC
>JARK01001582.1:229957-249995 GCA_000688135.1 Ancylostoma ceylanicum
ACACACACACACACACACACACACACACACACACACACACACACACACAACACACACACACACACATACACTGCCAATTAATAAGAAGTGGGATATACGACGTCGAATCTGGTGGTCTGTTCTGAAATCCCCGAGCATTTCCCCACTTTTAAGCGCCTTCGCACTCTTTTCACACTGTTGGACCCCTCCCCGAGCGTTTCCCCACTTTTGGACGATGGCGCACCCTCATCACACCGTTAGACTCGTCTTCAAGTGTTCCCCCGCTTTTGGACGTTTTGTTCTTTTTTTTTCTTGTTCTTTGTTTTATTATTTTGTGAATTGAAAAGAACCAGAAGTTCTGAAATCTGGATCTGACTGTTCACTTAGTCAAAAGTCTTTAGGCGAGTGAACAACTTCAATAGGCGTCGCCTTCATGTGGCATCTTCCTTACGCCACGACGGCCATTCCTCACTTATAAAAACTACCGTTTTTTTTTCTTGAAAACTCCCTTTTTTCATTCATATCACACCGTTGGACTCATCTCCAGGAATTTTTCCACATTAGGACCCCGGCGTACCGTTATCGGATTGGTGAACCCGTTTCCAAGCTTTCCCCCACTTTTGGAAGCCTGCGCATCCTTATCACACCGTTGGACTCATCTCCAGAAGTTTTCCCGCATAGGGACGCCAGCGCACCGTTATCAGATTGGTGGACCCCTTTCCAGGCTTTTCCTTTCATTTTGGGGGAGAATATCGATTTATTGATTTTATCGATTTTTTCCACTTTCGTTCGGGGACAGATAGGGATGCGGCCATTAGGGTTCCTCAATGCGCTGAGCCCGAATATGACAACCATTTTGGGCGAGAATGTCGACTTACTGACTTTATTGATTTTTCCATTTACGCTCGGGGACAGGTGAGACCGTGTCAGGTGGGGTTCTCAAATATGTCTTACACGAATATAACAACTATTCTGCAAGAAAGTAACGATTAATTGGTTTTAACGAGTTTTTCATATTCGGCAGGTGAAAAAAAGGCCAACGAAACTGTTTGACATGGTGATCACTGAAATGATGAGCACTTCTAATGGGTGAATTTGTATCCTAATCAACCGCATCAGCATGAAAAGCCTAGGGTAGTAAAGCTCCCGAGCGGAGCCGAGTATATCGTCTAGTATCTTAATAAAATGGATTCTGTACTCTTCCGCAGTACCGTCCAACCACATGTCGCGGTCCAGGAACTCCACAGGCTGGAACAGCCTGGCCAAGAATCTCCGCCTCATACATTATAATGAGCAAGCTTCCCGCTCACTGACTAACACTTATTGGAGCACCTGGACGGCTTCATCTAGGAGAATTTCTTTGAAGACTGAAGTACCGTCAAAATTGGCTTCCAGGCGTTCGTCGATCCTAGAAGGCCCCGCTTGAAGTGTGCGGTGGTCGTTGAGCAGCTGTTTTATTGTAGTATCCGTCCGTCGCGAAGCCTCGTATCGATTTTATAAATATGTAAACGGTTTTCGAGACTTCAGTTCTAGCCACTTTATTAGGCGAGCTTTCGGCGTTATAACGCCATTGTCAAGCCTACAAAAATACAACACATCATACGGATTAGGAGGAGATCGACAGACTGTAGGACAAGAACGCCTCACCCAACGGTTGCGTGCAAGCAAATGAGGGGGTGGTTGGACAGTGACGCCTTACGAAATCAACCTCAGTGCTTCCAAGCGTTCTTCTTTATTATTGATCTCTGGTGATCTTCTTCTTATCTCCACTGCTTCCACCATCTTTCTTCCTAATTGATTCGTTAAGAAGCGGTGGAGGACCGTGACCGCGAAACCTGGTGGACGTTCTTGTGTGCGGACGAGGGTTCGATGTCTAGAGAAACTGTTCGTTGGATATGAGCTCGGATTGTGAAGGGCTCTGCGGTGCTCATCAAGGCGCTGGTGTAGCGGCCGCATACTCTCACCGACATACTTCTGCCCACATCCCCGACAAGTTATCAAGTATACAGTCCCGCTTAATTCGCAAATATTCCTCGAGTCTTTGCAATATCTACAGTCCGCAGTTTCACACTTCTCCTCATACTAGCGTGACGATGTTAAGAGATCTGTGAGATTCGGCGGCGGTTTGAAAATCAACCGAATCGGCAGCGATGATCTCTTAACAATCCTGTTTACTTCCCTTGATGTGCGGTCGTCCATAAAGTGTAATGCCATTGGTATCCCATCAGGTGGTGAGAATGGGTGCCACGTGGCAACGACGTTTTTGTTGTAGCCGTTTTCTTTGAGTATCCTCTCCATATCTTCATCACATGAGTTGTGTGCTACACCACAAATTCTATCTTTCGTTTGTCCGATATTCCTTACAACATTCGCCTTCATGTAAATTGGGTGAGCACTTCTGGAGTGAATGATGATGTTCTTTGAAGACGGTTTTCTGTACCAGCTGAACTCTTTCAACCCGTTTCGTATCCGCACTTTCGCGTTCAGAAAGGGGAGGAAACCGTTAGCATCAGGCTCCTTTACAGTAAGCTGGATGTTCGGATCCTGCGAATTCAAGTTGTTCAGAACAAGTTGAAGGGCTACAGGAGTTGAGCCGATAGCAAAAACGTCATCGATATACCTTCTATAGAAAATGAGATCGCTTGTGAGCGACATTCTCTCTATGCGGTCCAAGTAAACGATGGCTAACAATGGAGCGAAGCGCATACCCATGGCTAGACCTCTTCTTTGCATGTAAAATTTGTTATCGAATCTGAAGACATTGCATGCAAGCGTAGCTAAAAGAAGTTCAAGTTCGCTCCTTGCCAGTCCAAGAACATTTACGTCTGCCTGGTGTTTTTGAAGCAGATGGAGGATCGCTCTGGTCGCACATTCGTTGTCAACGTTCGTGTATAGTGAGACGGCATCGAAGCTTAAGGTTCGCGAATTCTAATGCTCCTAAGCTTACTTGGAAAAATTAATTCTGAAGCACGTCATGAGCTCAGGAATTAAGGGGTTGAAAACGCGCATTATTTTTGCGCCAACCTAATACCACAACAGCCAGCTAAACATGAATCATCCCTCAAAATCAAGTAGCCGTTTGCACTGAATCGGTTACATTTAAATATTCATAGCCTCTAGGGCAACCAAAGGGTATCACTCTGCGGAGACAAGAGAAGGCCATCGCTGCCGGATTTGAGGGTTTTCCGAAGAACGTTGACACCATGTGGGAGGATATTGGGATATTGGTATCTCCCGGAAGGTTCTCGGGAATTTGTTTGCATTCACTGTTAAATATGCGAGCGAAGCGAGCATCAGTACAAGTATGGAAGTTCGGTGTTAGGCGTTACGTCCAGAATGATACACGTTAATCCTAATTGCCGTAAACATGACAAAGCTCATGTAATAAATAGAAACATGTACCGAACGTCCGGTTTTATCGAGCAACTGGGCAATGGAAGGACAAAGTTTCATTAGCAAAATAATAGTGTTATGATGGAAGGATAGCAGTGGGGTTCTTGGGCTTCCGGTTGGTTGGCGACGGCGGAGTTGGAGGCTGGTTGCGGCGGTTCCCTCCGCGAGTCGACGTGGGCGATGGGCTATGGACGACGATGGTGAGGGGCGGCGGATGATGATATGTGGGAGGTCTTCTGATCCCCCTTTTATAGTGAGATATTCGGGGGAGCGCGCCGGTGCGTCTGACCCACTCCCGCCGCGCTCGTCTGGCGGGGGTGATCTCACTTCCGGATCCACTTCCGGACACCCCCCTCCGGGTTGTCGCCGTCTTCGGCGGCCGAGTATCTCGTAGCTTGGGGTGCTCAATGCGTGATGCTCGTCTCCTGATCACCCAATAAAGGTACTTGGCGGACGCCGCACCAATATAGGGCTGATAGTACTGAGCCGCTGCCTCCCCTCGGGCGTTCCTTCTTCAATGAATACCCTGTTACTGTCGCTGATACCCTGTTACTGTTGCTCGTGGTTATAGTCATTTGTTCGGCGCCAGCGCACGACAGGAACATCTCGTCGAGGGTTTTCCACAGTTCCGACATTATGATCCATCTCGAGCGATTGTTCACGGTGATCGGAGTCAGAGTTCGGCATAAACTTAGCTCGAGAAGATGGAAATTACGAAGTCCCCCTTGACCTGGCAAAAAACCTACGAAGCTCCCACAGTTAAATGTAAACAAACTATTAGGTCGTCAAGTATGAAATGTCTGATTTTTTGAGAGGACAGTTTGACAGTTGGTATCTTCGGGGTTTCTTTAGGTCCACTCTCATCTTTCTTTCCATTATAAAGGTAAATTCTCCCTCTCTCAAAATCACGTATTTAATTTCTGACGAACTTAAAAATTTTTGTTTGAGAGGAACCTTTGTGAAACTACTCGAAGACAAAAAATCGTATTATTTCGGAATATTGGTTCCATCACGGAGCCTGTAAAGTGAGGACAACTCAAAATACCCTAGAAATGTTTGGAAAGGGAGTGGCTAATAAAGGAACGGGACGCCGATGTTCTGAGACATTTCTTCCTTGTGATATAAACCTGCAAAGTGAGCGTTGTGATGAACCTGGATTACGATGCGTAGGAAGCTGTGGCTTGAGCGGATAGGAGCCACAGTATGCCTGTATATGCAGCAAGGTTTGGCGTTCGTAACCCTATATTATTCAGGTGTTCAAGGCAATACGACAAGGTGAAGTGGCTCGATGAACGAATTTTCCACAGTTTGATCTCCAAAAATTGGTGCCATTTTTTGACCATTTTTTGCAAAACTGCGCTGCGTAAACCAAGGGAGCAAGGAGAGGAGTCCACCTGCCATTCGTTGCACTGGCCAAACCTTGCTCTACTTCATCACAACTTCTCCAAAGTATTAGTCCTTTTCTTGGTAGAGAAAATTTTCCACTTTCAACATCATGTTGGAAATGCCCTTCGCCACGTTATTGCCGCCTGCTTTCCTAGCTTCCAAGCCGTTAGCGCAACCATGCTACCTGTAAGATGGCAAGGCTCTGCCGGTAGCATAGCGGCATATTTGGATTGCTCGTACCCAATCTTGTTGGAGAAACATTACCCGAAACTGTCTCATTCAAAATCAGACATTTCATACTTGACGACCTAATAGTTAAAACAAGTTTTTGCAAAGAACATTCTCAGACATTCGCCGGATCGGAGCCGAACCCGATAGGGATTGGAGCCGCATGTCCCCTCGGCTCCAATCCGTAAAATGGGCGGGACTCGGGCGCCATACGGTGTTATTCGTGCTGCCATAGGTGCTATTCGGTTGCTATTCAGTTGACATCCGGTCGCTATTCAGTTGCTATTCGGCTGCTATTCAATTGCTATTCAGTTGCTATTCAGTTGCTGACCTGTAGTAACACGTTCGTGATCCTAGTAGCATGGGTTACCACTGTTTTGGTTTTAACACGTCCGCTATTCAGAGTTATCAGATTTTTGAGCTTCCAAGACGGTAAATAAGGGTTAAGCGTCGCTACAGTGGTTACACATCTGCCTCCGAGCCTATTTCGCTCATTCACCACTTCAAAGAGGAACTATTCTGGCAGCGCTATCTTAAAATGAGACAAAAATAGCCATGTTTCTACCACGGACTGGGGTAAGCACATGCCTAAACAAGCTCACCCCCAGATGTATGAAGGTACGTGGTCTTTTTGCTCCGGCTCCAGCGATTCCACAGCACTCGCTCAGCGTGCGCCTCCTACATATCACGCCTGAGCGATTGCTGTATTGTGCCGCGGGTTTAGTCGGGCTTCATTTAACCAGGTAAGCTTCATAGGGCTCGTCTAGTCTGTACCAAAGCGGAACCACGAGTGAGCCCTGACATCCAAGCGCTTGTCAACATACACTTTCTAGGAAGCTGGTCGCTGGTTTAGCTTTGACTACTCGGGTTATCGAGCGAAATTGCTCGGAATTATTGCGAAATTGCTCGGGTTATCGAGCGAGAGGCTTTAGAGGTCTTTCTGAATCTCCCCAATCCATCTATCGGAGAACTTAGATTATCTTGCCAGAAACCGATATTTGACTAACCAAAATTCATTTGACAGTGGAGTATATTTGACAATGAGGTATATTTCACAATAGCGTGGTCGCGTTCTAATATCTCGCAGTCAGTTGTCACCCTCCATTGTGTTCGTCACTCCTGCCTCTTGGAGAAAGAGGAAGAGATTCCGCCTCGGAATCTGCAGACAAAGGGCACTATTTCGAAGCTCGTTATGTCCTAAATTTTCCAGAATTCTATTTTCGCCCAAACTTTGCCTAAATGGGTTATTCGAGGTGCTGAATAAGAATATCGTACCTGTTTTGTACCGCATCCCCATTCTCGTAGGCTCACTATGGAGAGACTGCGTGATATCAACGCTGATAACGAATATCAACAACATTTTGTATGCCGCCTCCTTTCTACCCGGAATCGGTATTTCTCTCAACTTCTTGCATTACACCTACCGTTATCCTGTAGAAATGGGGAAACGGTGCGAAACGGCTCAGCACTTCAAATACCGCCCTCCGCCATTCTTTGCCAAGTTAGGCGAAAATATTTCTCAAAAATTTGGGGCAGAACAAGCCCTTTTGTAATATCTACAGGGCCAGGTGAATAAGACTCGACGTTAAACCTACAATGAAATGACGGCTGCGGGTAAAACTCGTCCAATACCGCTCAATCGCGGCAGGACCAGCCAACGCCTAAAGTCACCACCATTGGTACGATAATGGTGAGACCAGTGGTCAGAAAAATGAAGATTGTCCAGGTCAAAAAAGTGGAAGTGGTTTTCCAACCACTTCGATGAAAATGAGGAAGGTCAAAAGAGTGAAATTTACAGGGAGCAAGATAGTGAAGCGTTTTTTAAGATTGTTCTCACCGAAATCACTATATAGTAAAACTCATCTGTTTGTATTTTTGTTGGTAATCGCTTATATCTCACGATCCAACCGACAAACACACATGAAATACCGCTCGACTCAGAAATCACTATATAGTAAAATTCATCTGTTTGTGTGTTTGTCGCTAATCGCTTATATCTCACGATCCAACCGACAAATACACATGAACCGTTATATCGTTCAACTCGCTTCGTCGTTTCGCTGCGCTTCGCGTTGATGACGATGATTTTTTTACACTGCGGGGCACAATTTTGATCCGAAAGGTATAGGTTTCATGTGCAAATGTCTATGATTCGTCTATCACAGGAAAAAGCGAAGTTGTTATCAGTGGTTAATTTCTCGTAGTTCTGTCTGCGGTCATTCGAGCGTTTTCAAAGTTGTCAAATGCGAAATTGAAGTTTCTATACGGAAACGAATACCAACACGCAATTTGATTACATCCCTACAAGTGCTCCGACTCATTTTCGGTGAGCCACGCAACTGTGAGCTTTATCTGCTTCTGTTGAAAGTTGTGAGTATATCAGCACCGAAGTCCCGCGAAGCGGGCAAGTGCGAGGGCACTTGTAGTTCTAGTATTGCTCAGAAGGGAAGATGATCACACGTTCAGAGGCGCAGTGAATATGTATACAATCTCCACATTCTCACTCTAACCCTGCGAGCGGGTCCCCACAACACTTACAGGCAGCAAAACCGTGCGAGTGGGCCACGAAAACCGTGCGAGCAGACCACGACAACCGTGCGCGCGGACCACGATAACCGTGCGAGCAGGTCACGACACGGCAGCCACCCGCTCTACCGGGGCCCGCTCGCACGGCACTTCTGTCTGAGACTATAGCTGCGGCGCGCACGCACGGCTAGGTCGGCAAAAAAAGAACCAAACGTCTGGTTCATCAGCACAGGGAGTGCATAAGGGGAAACTTTGTCTGTATTTAGGACCGCAGTGATATGGGCCGGCCGATCAGCTGGTTCGACCTAATTTGTACCCCTTTCATAGGTTTTGATATGTATTGTCGTGGTCACCGCGATACCTACGTCTACGGCTGCAGAAAACGAAGACGGCGCCACTCCACCGCCTTGCAACACCGCCGCGAAGCTACTGCGTGGCGCCGGTTCATCTTTCGGTTTCTTCTCTCAGGCCGCGTTTTCGGCTTTCTTGTTCATTTCAGCTATGATTTTCACGTTTACCATCCACTTTTTTGAATTTTCCCCAATGCAGTCGAGAAGAGATTTCCGATCCTCTTATCCGATCTTATCCTGAACTGTTTCAGGTTGTTCAAGCCATTTTTTCAGGGTCTGTACCGCAATGTGCTATTTTGTGGGCCACCAGGAGTGGGGGTGCGGGCACCTAGTTACCCGTAGCATCTGACACTTACGTCGATGAGAATATGTTGGATCCGGGGCTGCGCCCGGGAACTTTTTAACAAAGCGCCGTAGGCCAGAAAACACTAGACATAGGGGGCTCCTAACGCGGCGGCACTCATAGACAATGGTAGCCCTGATGCGCAGACTGTGAGGCGGCTGGCTGATTTTTAGGGACTCAGACACGTTTTCGTTTTGGGACCCACATCCTATGAGACTCCCTTATGCATGCAATAGTGGTTTCATCATCGTCTTCAATCCAGTGACAGCCGCGCGGCTCACCGGTGACCCGCTCCTCTGATCATCTGCTGGGATTCATTTTCGCACTAATTAGTTGCATTTTCACACGATTTTGATGCAGAGCTTCTGGACAGTGTTTTATGAGAAGTGATTTGAGGCATTCTTTCCTTTTATCGGAACAAACAGCATGTAAAGGATACAGTTTTCGGAAATGAGGTGGAGTGATCCACATTTCCTGGGTAGTAAAAGGAAACAATCGATGCAAAAGTCTGATTTTTTCACAGAAGATCACTTTGCTACATCCTAAACTCCTTGCAGCGTTGGGATAGAGGCGTACCAATGGGTACTTATTTCGCTTATAACACTGAAAACACCGCAAACGAGCTTCTTGCAGCCTTAGAGGAGGTAAAATGAAATTGGATGCTCTGGTTTTCCGTCTGATGATAGCAAAAATCTTTCGAAACTATCAAGTTGAGGAATTATAAATGTACGCTGTCTTAATGCTCATATTTCTCAACCGCGTTGTGTTTCCGAATGCGACTGTGTGTTCATTTTGAAGAGCAATCCATTCCGCATGTATTTACTAACACAAGGAATTGCTTTGGTTCCTTCAACTTCCAATTTTTGTCAAGATTCGGGAGGCAACAGATCAAAGGTGTGAAGTTTCTCCTGCATGTCATACGAACTTGGACAAGAGATAGCACCGGTAGAATTGCACCAAACTTCATGTAAAGCCGTCAAAGCAAGTTTGCTTTGACCTTCGGTCACATCCGTGCAGAAATCGACTCCTCGAAAATACCCTCAAACTTGAGAAACAGAACCGAAATTCATGGTGCCAATCTTTTTTTTTTTTCATTTTTCGACTGCATCCATTTCCAAATTCGTATTTTGGTGTCCTTCAAATTACCGCGTTATAGCCAAGGTTTGACACCACCAAACCGTTGCGTGCGTCTACGAAACGGGGTGGTCCCCTGCCTTTAAAGGACGAGAGGTGAATAAGGGCCATTGCCGCGGTGGGCTTGTTACTCTGGCTGTCTGCCGCATTCCTCGACTCCCATGCTTTCCAGGATACTCTCTGCCCGAGAGTTCCGTTCAGTTGGACCCCTCTCGAGGTGTTTCCCCACCGTGGGTGCAAGCACACCCTTACCACACCGTCGTGTATTGAATGAAGAACGATTGAACAAATGCGTAACACATCATCTTCTCCTCCACAGCCGGTTCTGGTCGGCTGCTAACGTAGAAATGAAGGAGGAGTGGCGATCTCTGATATGATCATGATGTACGTGACAAGACACGTGTGGAAGTGTTCTGCCGTGAAGACGTGACACAATTTGACATGTGAAGTCTGCAGAACATGGCCGCCATATGTGGCTCAAATAGCAACTCAATAGCAACCGTCGGTTGCTAGCAGCAACGCAATAGCACCCACCGTTGCTGCGGCGACGGCCGTTGCTATTGGGTTGCTAGTGTTAAGAGTGGGCGGAGTCGGTTCGGCTCCAATCCGTAGAATGTCTCAGTTGGTTTCGCATTCTCAATGCACATTGACATATCCACACGAGTTAACAAGTGTTAACAAGTGTAATTCGCGGTGGAGCGCGCCAAGCTGCTAGCACCGTGATAAGGTTTTTTAAAATTTCCAGCAAAAATTTGGAAAGAGATGGAGATTTGACAGCTTCCGCCATTAGTTTTGATAGAACAATACCCCTGAATCCAACCATGCGAATAAAATTGGGAATAATTGATTGTGGAAAATGTTATTTGAAGAAGCTGTGTCAAAGTGGTGCAGAACACCTCTTGTTAACTAATTTTTTAGCTGTAACCAAATGAATGCGGCATTTTTGTTGTTCGTTAAAACGAGCGGCCCCTCCTGAAGCTAACCGTGTTGACATAATTGGAAATAACTGATTCGGAGGAGAGTTGTTTGATAAAAATTTTTTGGACCGGTGTTGAACCCTAAATTTTAGGGTAAATTTAGGGTTCAGAGAATTCTGGAGCATTATCTCCTCCCTCTCAATTAAATCCAAGGCCCGTAGTAGAGTATCATGGCGGTTAGATCATATGCCACATCGCCGCACATGTGGTTCGATGATCGCACGCGCGACAACTTCCCAACACTGTGAGGTGGGAGATCGTCACCATCCGCGGCAGTGCTGAGAGCATGCATGTGCGAGGCGTTGATCTCCTCGCCCTCGAGCGCGATGATCGCCAGGTCTTGGGGTCTAGATAGTGTGCGGTGTGCAAAGACGCCGAGTAAAGTACTTGAGGCATCTCATTGAAATATGGTGATGGTGCGGAGGTCCGGTGCGCAAATTGCACAAAATGCATCTCACCCGACGGAGTCAGACATGTCGATTCCTCGCTCCACAGGACAGAAGAAGCTAGAACGCGTACGACTTGTCAGAGGCTCAAAGGTGCTTCTGAGAAGCCGTGCACGTTGTAGCTTGTTGTGATACTCATTTCTCAGTAAATCTCATGTACGGTCCGTTCGATTTGTCATGGGGCTGATCGCCATACCCCTCTCCCACGCGAAGTGCGATCATCGCCACATGGGTGATGTGCGATGATCGCATCGGACACTTTACTGCGGGCCCATTTCTCTTTCGAATTTAGGTAGAACGTTGCCAATTGCAGCTACTTGCTTGTTCCCCGGAAGATCCGTTCAGAACCGGACCTTTTACAAGCGCTGACAATAAGGTTTTTGCAGAATTTTTGCGTATTAACCCCACAAACTCTCGCCAAAATCAATTAATTCCAATTTCCTCCGGCAGTTGGAGGGAGAATGGTATGTTTATTCTTGTCACAAAGTTTGAAGAGGATCCGTTGAGAACCAACGATATTGTGGATACGAAGTCGCCTTGCTTATCCCATTTTCTCCGAAGTCCCGCTGGCCTTGAGTCAAGTTCCTATCGAAGTCCGATCTGAGTCCACACAGTTATGATTTTACCACCGGATTTCATCTGTTCCTGAGCAGCCAAAGCAACGTTCTCAACATGCTTCTGCTCAGCTTGGATGTCTTTCGGCCACACCAGTATCCATTTACTGAATGCCTCCCATTCGATTACAACTTCACTCAACTGCCTGGAGTTGACAACTACTCTGGTACGTATTCATATTGCTTCTCCGTCCTTTTCAAGCAGTCGCGAAGTTTCTGGAGCCGCGAACCCAATCGATCCTGCCTTCGTCGACCTGTTTCTTCGCGATTCATCGCTTATCCTCTCTTTTACCGCCCTCAGTGCGGTATCGTAGGCTCCGTCGAAATAGTGATTCCCAACAGAGCACAGTGGGCAATTTCGAGCATCTAGCCGCTCAAAATTATTTTCTCGTGAGCCGCTGGATAAATTGCCTTACTTTTTAGTACATATATTCTGTTTACCCTGCTGCTTCTAAGCACTACACATGACCCGCGAAGGCCAAGGTTTTAGGGCACTTTCGATTACTTCTGAAATAGAGTCCGCGAGTGCAAGATCATGTACTGAGGACAACTTTTTGGCGCAGCAGCTGAGCCACACAAATTGAAACTTTTGAGCGTGTTTCAAACAAAAAGCCCCTGAAACATGTATATGCGTTCCAATTTCAAATTTGTAAAAATTTCCAATTAATGGGTGTGACGAGAATTCACGTAGTCAAATGCTAGACATTTTTTGAAGTTTCGCAATCAAGAAAACCGTAATTCAAGGACTGTTGCCCATATAATTAGCCTATTCAGTCATGGAATGCTAATTTACGAAGAAATCTTATAACCTCAAGAAATCGGGTTGGATTTGTTAATGTTGGGTTTGATAAAAGTGGTAGCCTGCACGGTAGGTCGACACAGGATGTCTTTGAAGACGGTGTTATCCCATTTTTAGCTGGGATTTTTTCACCAAATTTTCTGTTTATGTTGTTTTTCCTCTGGATCGTTTCTAGTTTCCCGATTCCAATACTTTTTTGTCCAAAATGTAACCTCAAAAGTGCCGCTTCGCCTTTTCTCACTTGCCCTCATCATGTACGCTATTGGTGCAAGTCTAACGAACCATAAGTGTTGCTCAGATAAAATAGGTGACTCATAACAGCCTTTCGTACCACTACCTGCAATGACCATCTGGAAACGGAACTCCTTGCGGAGTTGCAACCCCATTTCCTAGAAACATATCAAGAAATCCGTCCTAGAGAGAAGTGGTTTCGGTCTACATTTGAGTGTTTTCTGTAGAGGGTCGCAGGCGGTCGCAAAAACAACACATATGATCATATACAGGAAGATTATTGTTAGCCTCTACTCATATTTTTTAGCGGAATCTCGTGGAACTTTTTTAAGATCTAACCGAAAACGCGGTTGGGTCAAGTGGGTAGTCGCTCATTTCTCGGCCAACTTTGAATTTCTTCCATATGGCTGAGAAATATGGTTACTAAGAAATATGAAAGCTTGTTCCAAGATCTGTTGAAAGATTCCCGAATGGAAAGTTCAGACGACCACACAGACGACAGAGACAACTTATGAAGTACTCATCTGTTTTACGTGGGCGGTGTTGGATTCATATATTATCTTTCCGTTATCTAATCATGTCCTTCCAGGTGATCGGACGCCAAAAAACCACCTATATCGTGTGCGCAGACTATCAGCGAATACTTTGGTGCAGTAATCACGACTTGCTGCGGTAACTCGAAAAGTACATTTTGAGCGGCTAGATTGCGAAATTTTACACTGTGCAGCGGCGTGCTTCCTTATTCCGCTCACTGAACACACGAAGTCGGTCCATTCCATGCTCGTGTCATAGGCTACACTGAGAACTGAGAAAATTGCTAGTGCGCCTGCGTCCAGCGTGATCACACGCTTTCGGTATAGCTTCATCTTAGACTCATGAAAATACTGGCTTCCAAGCAGTCCATACATCCAAGGATGGTTTCTTCGTTACGACGCCGGGAATCTCTATGGCTTCGATGCCACCGAGAGTAGTGGAGGGAAACAGTCATCGATGCATTGAAACTGTACCTGTCCTCGGTCCGCAGGTGAGCTCAATACGGCACCTCTGAAACATGAAGATGGTATTTTCTTGACCTTTGTGAACGGTTTCCTTCCTCTCCACCTTCTCATAGCTGTGGTGTCTAAATCTGATTCGTAACGGCTCTGAGGACACTAAGGATGAATTTTGGCTTGGAGACAACACTCTAATGGGACCTGCCCATTTGCAAACTAACTTTGCGGGCGAGTTTCGCGCCTTTTCGTTTAGAGATAGGACATATACTCTAACTCCTACTTTTGGCATACGTTCCTCATCTACCTTTTCACACCTGTAATAGGTTGCCTTCATACTATTCCTAACGCGCTGATTATAGTCTTCCACCCTCTCATGTGCCTCTGCGATCGCTTGGAGAATTTCGGCGTTGTATTCGTCTGCAGACTTGTCCATCGAATACCATGTTATTCCTCCGTTTGGCGCCACCTCTGAGGGGAACAACGGGTCCATGCCATGCAAGAGGAGGTAAGGGCTTTCCCCGGTGGCACTATGCGGCATCATATTACGAGTATATGCCATCATACAGAATGGCAGCCTCGTGTCCCATTCTGAAGGTATACGGTGCTTTTCCGTAGCATCGCGACTATGGTACCGTTTAAGCACTCTGTTATCCCATTTTCCCTGGGATTGTACCTCTTCGACGTCACGTGATTTATTTTCGTGATCCTAGTAAGTTCTTCTATAACTTCGTTATCAAATTCTCCTCCAGACAGGATGGTCCTGGGCCATCGGCATCCATCTGCTATCTATCGTACGAATAGCGTACGAGCAACAGTTTTCGCCAATGTATCTGGGTAGGCAGCAGCGTACTTGGAAAAATGATTACCGTAACTGCGTACCTATTGCCTTTTTTGGTTAGCCCTAGTTCTAGGATGTCAGCCCCGATGATTTCGTAAGGCCTTGAGGTAACAATTGGCTTAAGCGGTGGCGTCAACATTTTCCGCGTATTGTGCACGGAGCATTTTTGGCATTGTTCTGTCCACTTATAGATGTCCTGAGCCATACCTGGCCAAAAGTACTGCTTCCTCACTCTGTTCAGAACTTTCTGTGCGTTGAAGTGCCTGGCAAACACCCCTACGTGAACTTCGTGGAAAAGTTCGTAACGCTCGTTTTGCGGAACCACCAGTACAGAAAAGCCTTTCTCCGTGAAACATTTAAGGTTTCCGTCTTCAGCTGGCACTTTTTTCGCTCTCTTTCGTTAACATTAATGGGCTTGCGTCTTCCCAGTCTCCCTTCCATTTCTCAGTCCCCCAGTGTCCCACACTTTCTACCTTTTTAAGCAACAGGGGCTCGTCTTGTGTGTTCGTTACTGGAGGAACTGTTTCATTGCGGCTAATTTTGAACATACCAGCAGGAATGGCTTGCTTTGAACTTCTGCTCCGCCTTCAATTGAGTCGCTTTGCACCGGTCCGAGTAAAGATTGATGTAGCAGTATGTATGTCCTTTGGGTTACCTTCACTTCACCCATCTAGATAGGCTCTTTTCCCGATTTCATTTCGTCTTTCATGAGCGAAAGCCGAACACCGAGACCCGGCGAAGCGTTGGTTCTGAGAAGAATCTCTCCCTCATCGCTTTTTGCCACATGGAATGCTACTTCACTAGGTTTACCTCCCTCTAACTCTGCTCCTGCAAACTTCATCTGGTTGTTGGAGGCGTCGAATACTGGTTGCATTTCTTCCTTGGGAATTACTTGGAGAGAGTCGATGTCAAAACCTCTTTGGTGGGCCATACTAGCACACCTAGGGAAATAATGCTGATCATAGATCCCGTATCTAGCTATGCTGGCCCTGATCCACCTAGTAGTTTTACATTTGATACTACGCGGCTTCCTACTAGGTCTTTGCGCTCACTCGTGATTTCTTTTACCGCTCAGGCACTTTTAGAGGACCGCCCGAGCACCCTAAATTTGAAGGGCCGCGTAATGGATGAAAATTGGAAAGAAATTGGGTGCGCGGGCGGTCAGCTTCTGATTAAAAGCGGAACAGCCGAGCACCCAATATCTGACGGGCCACGGGCCTTTTCGAAATGCTCGGGACAGCGCCGGTAGTCTATAGTTCCAACCCAGTAAATTCCTACTATGAAAGCAAGGTACAGTGACATCACATATGTATATCAATTTTATTTTATTTTGTTTTTCCTATTGCAAAATTTCCCATGACATGGGACCGATGCACAATTGAAGGGACCCTTTTCGAAACTTTGTTCTCTAACTTCTACGAGAACTCGCACCAAGCGAATTCAGTAGCAAATCCTAATAGTCCAAAGTCAGAAATATTTCCTATCGAATCGAATGTTGACACCTCCTTCTCTCCGATCCACATTTTCATTTGTCACTGAAACTCCCTGTTCAAAATTGATGCAATTTTTGATTTTAGTAAAGAAATATGTGGAGGATGCGCTTACAGTATTACTTCTTATGTGAGCCATGAATTGGACCCACACTCTGTGTATGTGTAATGACTCATTCTTTCCTTGAATAGAATGACTCGAGTTTAGGGAATGCTTCCCGCTAGGGTTACGGGTTACTCAAGGGTCGCAGTGGGGCCTTGAATGAAACTTACAGTTTAGTGGAGCTTGGTAGTCTAATTAGGAAAAGATCAAGATGAAAGTTCAAAATGGATATTCTAGCACTCTTGTCAAACCTAAATCACCAAGAATTGAAGGTTTCGCAAGTTCTCCCTGAAGTTCAGAACAGCGAGAACTCAAGTAACATTGGAACAGAAGAATACTCTGTCCACACATGCGAAGGAGGAGTGAAATTATGCTGTGGACGAACTTGTACGGCTCTACTTTCAGCGTCTGCATCGATTCAGTCGGAAAGAATGAAGCATCAGCGAAGTCTTCGTGAGGATGATGTTGCTTATCACAGCTTTTCCGCCAACAATTTAGGTAGCGCGGCTGCTGCGCTATGATAATAAGGGGTGCGCGGCTGCTCCTCTAAGATAAGGATGGATGCGCGGGCGGCCCTCTAAAAGTGCCTGAGTGATATGCCTAAGCCCTGACTTCTTGCCATCTCGGATGTGTAGCTACCCCTTTTTGACTTGAACTGGTCTGAGTTACGTCCGTTTCCCTTGCATTTGTTACCCGTGGGAGCTCTTGATCTTGTCTTCCCTGTCTCCTTTTCCTTACCCTGTTAACCTTCGGTTTCCTCAATGGTCACTCTTTACCAATGTGTCCGTATCTGCTCGTTTGTAGCACTTGCGGTTCTCTGAACCTCGGTTTTTCAGTCCAATTATTGTTTGTTGCGCTCTACCTAGGGTGCTGGCTGGGGTCTGCCGCTGGTGGCCATTTCCGAAGCGGTGTGGTTCGTCTGCCCTAGCCGTTCCGTCTTGGTCTGGATAGGTTACCTGCTCAAAGGCTTCAGCTAGCGCCCTCTAATGTGCTCTACGATTTCGTCGGAACTCGTCCGAACACTCCTATCCAACCTCGTCCGCTCAGCGGTGGAACTCGCCCACCGGTGCGCGGTAAAGAATTTGCACTCAAATTCCCGAAATGCAAGTAATCACGCTGAGAATAAGAAGCCCAAACAAGGTCTCGAGCTTGACATTTCCTAATTACTCAGACAGATGTTGCATATAATTGCAAAGTTGATGCTTAACGATACGATGCATATGCATCTAGAAGAATAACAGGAAAAGGAACGCGTTGAACTTCATAGTGATGGAAACTTCTCGTATTTGCAGTTAATTTTTTTTCATAACATAAAAATGCAAGAAGTTGATTAAGTTAGTAGTTTTTAGTGCACAGTTCAATTTGATGGCATCTTCGAATTCGATATGATAATTATTGATTGTGCTGTTTTTGGTTCCGAGAATTGTCAAAGTTTTCTATTCCGATATGGAGGGCCCGTGGACCTGTGCCTTATTTTAATCGCGAACAATTTTAGTTCACGAATTATTTGCATTTGTTCATGAACATTTAAAAAAGGTTCAAGAACCGTCGAAACAAACGTCCTCAACCTAGTCTGCTAGGAAATGATCTGGCACGCTTTAATTACAAACTTTCACGAGAGAAACACGAAAAGAAGTTGACAAATATGAATCTATCTTATGGTTTTCGTGGTCGGACGAGTTCTGACGTATAAAGAACGAGTTCAGACGTCGCGACGCGGATGAGATCGGACAGGGCAGGTCGGACGAGATCCGACAAAACCGTGCTCTACTGGCTGATTTCCTAATGCCGTATATCGCCTTTGAGTTCTCAATACTTATGGCTAATTCTTTGATTTCCTCATACGCATTAGCTGGATCTACCTTATGCAGGGCACAGGGTCAAGCGTGATGATGGTAAAAAGTCGACCCCCATACGACCCCCCCCCCCCTTTGAGGCACCAAAAATACGACCCCCTTTGCACATAAATTTCCTTCCCGGCAATCGGTCGGCAGTGCCCCGCTTTTGTGAAGACACACAACTGCACAACCGATAAAAAGTCATTCTATGGGTGAGCAAGTCAAAATTTAGGCTGGAATTTCCGCACGTCCGTACTGAAAGACCTACCCAGTCCTGCAGGCCGGTAAAGAGTCATTTTATGGACCATACCCATTAGTGCTTTACCCCCAAGTTTCAGGTCTCCAGCTTCAAGAGGAAAGATTCAGCACAGGAATAACGGAGATGATGTTTCGTCGATAAAAATGGCCTTTTTTCCCTGTTTTTATCGACGGAGTTGAATCGCGGTGGAAGCAGCTGCTGAAAAACGAGTTGCACAGCCTGAAAGCGCAAACCTTCGACTATTAAAAACCTGAAAAAAATTGGGACCTCAACGGGCCAGGTCCTCTGATATTCGTGTCCGACTACAACCATGCCTCTAAACGAGTGCAAATTTTTGGCTGAAATTTTCGCACGTCCGTACTGAAAGTCCAACCCAGTCCTGAAGGCCGGTAAAAAGTCATTTTATGTACCCTACCCAATAGTGCTTTACCCCCAAGTTTCAGGTCTCCAGCTTCAAGAGGAAAGATTCAGCACAGGAATTACGGAGATGAGGTTTCGTCGATAAAAATGGCCTTTTTATCGGGTTTTTATCGACGGAGTTGAATCGCGGTGGAAGCAGCTGCGGAAAAACGAGCTGTACAGCCTGAAAGCGCAAACCTTCTACTATTAAAAACCTGAAAAAAATTGGGACCTCAACGGGCCAGGTCCTCTGATATTCGTGTCCGACTACAACCATGCCTCTAAACGAGTGCAAATTTTTGGCTGAAATTTTCGCACGTCCGTACTGAAAGTCCAACCCAGTCCTGAAGGCCGGTAAAAAGTCATTTTATGTACCCTACCCAATAGTGCTTTATCCCCAAGTTTCAGGTCTCCAGCTTCAAGATTCAGCACAGGAATTACGGAGATGAGGTTTCGTCGATAAAAATGGCCTTTTTATCGGGTTTTTATCGACGGAGTTGAATCGCAGTGGAAGCAGCTGCTGAAAAACTAGTTGCACAGCCTGAAAGCGCAAACTTTCGACTATTAAAAACCTGAAAAAAATTGGGACCTCAACGGGCCAGGTCCTCTGATATTCGTGTCCGACTACAACCATGCCTCTAAACGAGTGCAAATTTTTGGCTGAAATTTTCGCACGTCCGTACTGGAAGTCCTACCCGGTCCTCCCCCCCCTATATACAGTTATTTCGTGCTTTACGGTCGATCTTCTCGAATCTACTGCAAGCGCGTGTCATTTTACGCCATGCAAAAATTCTAGCCTTNGCAACTCGTTTTTCAGCTGCTGCTTCCACCGCGATTCAACTGCGTCGATAAAAACAGGGAAAAAAGGCCATTTTTATCGACGAAGCATCATCTCCGTTATTCCTGTGCTGAATCTTTCCTCTTGAAGCTGGAGACCTGAAACTTGGGGGTAAAGCACTATTGGGTAGGGTACATAAAATGACTTTTTACCGGCCTTCAGGACTGGGTTGGACTTTCAGTACGGACGTGCGAAAATTTCAGCCAAAAATTTGCACTCGTTTAGAGGCATGGTTGTAGTCGGACACGAATATCAGAGGACCTGGCCCGTTGAGGTCCCAATTTTTTTCAGGTTTTTAATAATCGAAGGTTTGCGCTTTCAGGCTGTGCAACTCGTTTTTCAGCAGCTGCTTCCACCGCGATTCAACTGCGTCGATAAAAACAGGGAAAAAAGGCCATTTTTATTGACGAAACCTCATCTCCGTTATTCCTGTGCTGAATCTTTTCTCTTGAAGCTGGAGACCTGAAACTTGGGGATAAAGCACTATTGGGTAGGGTACATAAAATGACTTTTCACCGGCCTTCAGGACCGGGTTGGACTTTCAGTACGGACGTGCGAAAATTTCAGCCAAAAATTCGCACTCGTTTAGAGGCATGTTTGTAGTCGGACACGAATATCAGAGGACCTGGCCCGTTGAGGTCCCAATTTTTTTCAGGTTTTTAATAATCGAAGGTTTGCGCTTTCAGGCTGTGCAACTCGTTTTTCAGCAGCTGCTTCCACCGCGATTCAACTGCGTCGATAAAAACAGGGAAAAAAGGCCATTTTTATTGACGAAACCTCATCTCCGTTATTCCTGTGCTGAATCTTTTCTCTTGAAGCTGGAGACCTGAAACTTGGGGGTAAAGCACTATTGGGTAGGGTACATAAAATGACTT
>JARK01001582.1:250017-267268 GCA_000688135.1 Ancylostoma ceylanicum
CCCCCCCCTTGATAATTTATCGACACACGCTTGACCCTGGCAGGGCACTTTTAAAGGCAGCACCCACGGAAATTTTGCCTTCACGGATTTTACTGAATTCCTAGGTTTAGCACCACAGTGGAGACATAGGCAGTGATCAATTCTGACAAATCCTACTAGAAAGACGGTTCTCGTCGCCACCTCTTCAGCCCGTTTGCAGAAGATGGCCGAGTTGCCCAGGCTTAAACCGGAGTGAGATGGGAATGAAAGCAAGTTTATCATAATGGAAGAGAGTGATTGTAAACAAAAACACCGATTCATTCTATACTTCAACTCATCCTAATTGATCGCCAGCACAAACTTAATCTCTCTCTATCTTAAGAATGCTGATGCCTACGACGATGCAACTTTCGTAGAATTGTTGGCACCATTGCTAAGTATCCAAAACAATCAAAATCTCGGATATGAAAATTTCCGTGGGTGCTGCCTTTAAGCTGGAAATGTTCCGGCCACGGTCTTGGATTATCCAGCAAAACTTGGGCACATTCCATACTTCGCTCTGAAATACTGCACTCTGGATTGGCTTGCCTAGCTAGTTTCTCTAGAGTTACGCAGAAATCAGGCACTTCCTGGTTGGGTCGCATCTGAACATTTCTTAGCTCTGTCAACGCTGTTATTCTAACCGGCTGTAGAATCGCTTGCTAAAAGTCTCCCCAGCCCACTTGTAACCGCGTCGACCCCTTGTCTCTTGACGGCGGTCGGTAGAGCTTGGAAGATGCTCTTAGCCCGACCACATAGGTGGTCGTCACCTAGTATCTCTATCATTGTTTCTTCACATCCGACTACCCCGTCGTACTTTCTACGAAACCGCCTTAGGAATTCTTTCCAGTTTTCATTCTTAGACCCTCCGAATGTCCCTGGGTCATCGCATGCCATCGATTGCAAATAGGATAGGAACTGACCGTGTTCCGTGAATGTTATCGCGGTTTCGTGCAATGCTTCCGAGCGCGGCGTTGAGACCTGCGCGAATCGCGCTCCAGTCGACATCCGAGTTCTCGTCTGGAGTCGTACACTTTTGTTGGAGTCTCCCATACCTTGACCCGTCCTATGGTAAAACTCACCAATTCCCTGGTCCTGTTGACCTCTCTCCAATTGCTCCTGCATTTGTCCAATGGCCTCTCGGTGCTGAAAAGGATGCTTGTTCAGTAGCTCACCCCGATCATTAACAAGCTCTCTGTCTCCCTCGATTGTGCTCACGTAATTTCTTCAATCCTCTACTGAGTTAATTCCCCTTTGTTCTAGAACCGTGTGCAGCTCACCACTGAGGATACTGCACCTTTGATATTCCTTCTTACGCTTTCCAATTTCTCACAGGCCGCTTTAGCTCAGGCTTCAACACTTCATCTATGCACTCTCTCGCCCTAACTGAGTGCGTGCACTCTTAAAAGACTCATCTATCATTGTTACTCGATTTCCGTCACCACACTCTTTATTTCATCCGTCATGCCTCTGTCCAACCTCTTCATTTTCTTCATTGACATGGGCGACAGACTCTAGTTCCATCCGCTCAGCCATCTTCCTGAAACAGCACACTAAGTGCAAAGCACTAAGGTAGGCACTAAGCACTTTTGACACTAACGAGGATCCGCGATCGATAAGAAATTCCTCGTTTCAAGGTCTTTGCACCTCTTCTTTCTGCTTTCTTTCTTCACTTTTTCCCTTCTTTCGAGGTAAATCTCGTTCTCACTTGAAATTCGGGGTGCACTTCCTTTGAGGCAGCCCTTATCAAAAAAATAACAGATGGCAGAAGTGATTTCAGAGAGTTATCCGGTTGCTCGGATCAAAATGGCTCGGTCCCCATGGGGACCGAGCCATTTTGATCCGAGCATTTACCGAGCCTCTGGTTTCTTTGAGCAACTGGACAATCAAAGGATAAAATTTCATTAACAAAATAACATTATTGTGATGGAGGAATAGGGAAGGGGTTCTTGGCCTTCCGGTTGGTTGGCGACGGCGGAGTTAGAAGCTGGTTGCGGCAGTTCCGTTTGCGAATCGATGTGGGCGATGGGTGATGGGTGGCGGCGGGCGACGATGGTGAAGGGCAGCGGATGTGGGAGGTCTTCTGACTCTCCTTTTATAGGGAGATATTGGCGGGAGCGCGCCGGTGCGTCTGATCTACTACCGCCCGCGCTCGTTTGGCGGGAGCGATCTCATTCGTGGATCTACTTCCGGACAAACAATAATAAGCGCAGTTTGTGGAAGATACGAGTGCGACGAGGCCATGCCATAAACCACTATATCACAGTTGGTGGACAAAGTTTGTTGTGGCGGCCGCGTCGCGGCTTCGCGCTGGAGCGCGGCAACCGTCAGTAACCGTCATGGCTTTGTCTTTTTCGTGCGCCTTGCTCGATTTCATGGAAGGATTCATGCTGGCCAACTTGAAGGAGATGTTTTAGTTTCTCGCAGTGACGTTCTGAATCGTTTGTCTGTCGTCGTACGTGATTGTCATTGCAGAGGAGTTGTTCTACGCCTATTTTCACATGTTGAGCACGTCTATGTTATGTTTGCATCTATGCCTAATTATGCATTGTCTTGCATTTTCGTGCATAATCAAATGTAAAAGCACAGACTTGATGTAAGGACTCATTTTTAATTAATTGCAAAATAAGCAAGGGAAAACAGACGTTGCACAACTATTCTACAGTAAAAGTCACGTACTACCGCGGGCAAACTACTCAGAATGTCACTGTGAGAAACTGAAACATCTCCTTCTGGTTGGTAGAGCATGAATCCTGTGATGGAACCGAACAAGGTGAACAAAAAACGCAAGGCCGTGACGGTTGTCGCGCTCCAGTGTGAAGCCGCGACGCGACCGCCGCAATAAACTCTGTCCACCAACTGTGATATAGTGGCTTATGGTCATGCCGATGTCAATCTTGTACAAACTATTCCGCGACTCTTTGTTGATACTGAAAAAATCACAAATTTTGGCTATTGCGAATGAATACTTACTTTAGCTGCCGAAAAGAACTAGCGCAGTTTATGTGTATTGATCATTACTGAGCTATATCTCTTCACAATTTATGCCTTGTTCTCAAAATTGAGACGATGTTTATCAGCTTTTTCTCGCAGTTCAGTTTTCGGTCCTTAATAGAACGTGGACCTTCTTTTCCAAACTCAGAACGAATGCATTTTTTTCAGTTTCTTCACCGCACTGGGTCCGTCCCCGGGCAATCGCCACATGTTCTTCACAAAAGGATCACCCGTAGGCCTGATTTGCCCTGATTTTCTGAAATTCTTCTTATGATGAAGCATTTCTTAGACGACATCTGATGCATGGAGATGTCTGACGTGCCAATTAGCCAACTGCTCTTTCCAAAGTAATCAAATATCAACCGACTTCAAGCGCATTCTTACATGGTGCAAGGTGATTATTTTGATCATTCTCAGAAACATTTGAATTGTGGTATTCATTTACGTGACATCTCAAATGATTTTTACAATGTGCGCCATAAGTTCTTGCACGCCATACTTAGTAACACCACAGCCACTAAATTGAACATAATGGCATGACACCTGTGGTCACACCAAACCAACTCACAAGGAAAGGACACTTGGTCAGTGTGGTCATTCGTGGCAAAGTGTATATTGCCTGATGCAACTTGAGACGATGATCTCAAATCAGTTTTCGAAAATAGCCGAACTACCCTCTGCGATGAGTTATGCCCATATTTGGTGCACATGTAAAAACGCTGAGCCTGTGGTACGAGCATAGCTCATAGCGCAAAAGCGAGTCTCTCTTTTTTCAGACGAACACTCACAGGTGCGAGTTCTGCCATATACAGGCAATTTGCATTTTTGTTCCACAGATATTTTTTTCGCTTCGACCATCTACATATTCCGCGCAATTTTATAGCGTTTTCCGCGCTAATTATTAGAGATTATGGAAATTTTAAAACGTTTCAACTGAACGATTAAATTTTTTTAATGGCCACCAACGATAGGATAACACAAAATGCTCATCGCCTGATCGTTCAAAGAGTTCCGAAACTTCAGAACATCTAATTATATGTATATGTGGACCATGTATTGGATTAGCTCTACACCGAAACTCTCAGAATCACAATTTTCGCTTAAACTTCACATACTGGGGTTATTCGATTCGCTGGTCATTACTGTTGCAATTATTCTGTACCCTAACGTCATCAAGAATCTTCTCAATTTTCCTAGGAGAGTTACTGTATATACATTTCGAGTGACGCCATTATTTCGTACCACGCTGTTATGAAAAAATCCCAATGTGCAAAGTTTCAGAACTTTTTTACCAGTGGAGCTACAGTGGAGTTGTGAGATACTGTATCTACCTTATACCCACCGTAACCCTACAAAAATGATGTTGCAATACGAAATTAGTACGAGTTTCGTGATCAGCTATTCGAATAACCACCGTAGGAAAAATTTGAAGAAAAACTATGAGATTTTTGGATAGGGTCGGGCGAAAAGTGCCTTTTTGAAACTGTATAGAACAGATTTTCAGACGAAAGTAATCAGTGAAAGGAAAGCGCAAAACACCAACACAGATGATGATTCGAACACGCGACCGATCTCATGAAGAGCGAGAGACTTGCCTTTCCGCCACACCTCGCCTGCTTTCTAACCGTTGTGCCGCCTCTGTGAGCACTTCCACGCAGGAAAAAAGGGCATAACTCCCTATAGAGAGAAGATTGCCTCAAGATAAGAACAGATTCGGAATCGGCGCCATGAGCTGCAAAAGGCAGTATGTACCTCTCTACTAAAGGCCGCACTGATGAAGTGTCCTTCCTTTGTCAGTAACTACTCACACCACCTAGATCAGGAATATGTCGTCATTTGCTTTTGTAATGACTCGAAGTTGAAGGAGTAGAGAGCACCTCGCAGTACGACTGTTTCTGGTATAAATCTTCTCAAAACTTTACCTTAGCTTTATGCTGCAGGTCCAAAAGTATGTATGATAAAACATTTGATTTGCTCAGACAAAGTAGAACGGCTATCCATCAGAATCAGATTGGCATTATGGTTGAATTCGTTCTCAGCACGGGATTTCTGTCGCGTAGCATCCGAAGTTTGCTCTTCTTCCTCTCCTTAGCGTTTGTCCCGCGCATTCGCGGGGTCCGCTGTTTTGGTTCTCCTGCGCCATAGATCTCGATCATGAGCGTCATCCTTGGTGACACCAAGCTCCCTCATATCCTTGCTTACGGTGTCCTTCCATCGTTTCTTCGGTGCGCCTCTGGGGCGCTTGCCGCTAACCTCCATCTCCATGGCCTGCCGAGTAGGGTGTAGTGGCGATCTTCTATTAACGTGCCCGAACCACCGCAACCTCTGTGCACGTAGTTTTTGTTGTATGGGCGCCGTCTGCATCAAAGCTCTTATGTCTTCATTGCGCACCTTATCGCGTCGCGTAAGTCCACATGCCCATCTAAGCATGCGCATCTCCGCCGTGTTCAACATCCTTTCGTGCGCCTTCGTCACCGGCCAGCACTCACTGCCATACATCATCGCCGGCCTCACCACAGTGCGGTAGATCTTCCCTTTTAACACCCTCGAGCACCTTCGATCACAGAGAATTCCGGTTGATTCTCTCCACTTCAACCATGCACAGGCAATCCGTCCTCTAACTGCCGCATCCACCGTTCCGTCAGCACTCAGGACGCTTCCCAAATATTGGAATTCTTCGGTTTGTGTGAAAGCAGTCCCGTTTTCGTCTAGCATGGCGTCGCCTCCCCCTATACTGCTCATGACCTCGGTTTTCTTCAGATTCAACTTAAAACCCGCGTCTGCAAGAGCTGTCTGCCACTTCTGGATCTTGAGCTGGAGTTCTGCTCTCGAATNCTCCGTCAGCACTCAGGATGCTTCCCAAATATTGAAATTCTTCGGTTTGTGTGAAAGCAGTCCCGTTTTCGTCTAGCATGGCGTCGCCTCCCCCTATACTGCTCATGACCTCGGTTTTCTTCAGATTCAACTTAAAACCCGCGTCTGCAAGAGCTGTCTGCCACTTCTGGATCTTGAGCTGGAGTTCTGCTCTCGAATCTGCGATTAAAGCGACATCATCAGCATAGAGCAGTGTAGACGGCGCACCTTCCAGGAGATGTTTTACCACTGTGTCCAGTGTCATAATGAACAGGAATGGGCTCAAGGCTGCTCCTTGGTGCACCCCCACAGTTATGTCGAACTTTGATGTCATTCCATGCGAGGTGCGCACCCTTGCTGTTGAACCGTCATACATGACTTGGACTGTCCTCGCCATGCACTCCGGGATGCCTCTTTCTCTCATTACCTCCCAAAGCACTGTGCGCGGCAACCTGTCATATGCTTTTTCTAAATCCAGAAATGCGAGATGGCACGGCTTGTTCTTTTCGCGGTACTTTTCCATTAGTTGACGGGCGATAAAGATAGCATCAATTGTCGACCGCTCTGGGACAAATCCGAATTGATCTGGTGAAATTTCCACCATCTCTCTCAGTCGCATATCCAGAAGACGTTCGTAAATCTTCATCGTATGTGCGATTATCTTGATACCTCTGTAGTTCGTGCAGTCCATCGCATCACCTTTCCTTTTGAAGATCGGCACTATGATGCTGTCTCTCCACGCCTCTGGCATTTTCGCTGACCTTGTGATGTTATTGAAGAACTTGGTCAGCCACTGCACTCCTAATTCGCCAAGTGACTCGACGCCTCCACAGGGATGCCATCTGGATTTGCCAGCCTTCATTTTCTTGCTGGCCTTTCTCACCTCATCGACTGTCCAAGGCACCTCACGACTTATAAAATGCATGCCGGAGAAGGGCGGCCAAGTAGGAGAGGCGGGTCGGGGCTGCCTCTATAAACAAGGTCCCCGCCCCGTGAGATGAGTTTGACACGGTTATCAAAGCAGCCTCTTCTTTTGCGTATCTCCAGCGCCAGGCCCAGATTGACAGGCCGGCTGATGGAGACAATCGTCACATAAACATGAGAGGTTCAATGTGGAATACGGTAAATGCTAGGACGTCACCCGGAAGTGACCTGCAGGAAGCCCGCCCGCGTCCTGTGGTTAAAAAGCGAGGGCTACCGAGGGAAGAACGACCTCGGCTAAAGACGCTAGTTTGGGTCGGGTCCCTGAATGTCGGAACGCTGACCGGTAAGACAAGGGAGATTGCAGATTTCATGGCACGAAGGAGGATTCACGTTTTATGTCTGCAGGAGACGAGATGGAAACGATCCAAAGCCAGAGAGATCGGAGACGGCATCAAGTTGTTCTACCACGGAATTGAGGCGAAGAGGAACCGGTTGGCAATAGCAGTATCGGAGCCCCTAAAAAAATACGTTTCGTCTGTGAATCGTGTCAGCGACAGAATAATTTCTCTTCGAGTCGCTACCGAGGATGGTTTCTGGACGGTGATGTCCGTATATGCTCCGCAGTGCGGCTGTACCGAGGCAGAAAAGGAGGCATTCTATGATGAGCTCGACGATGTCATTAGAAGTGCTCCTGAAGGTGACTACATAACGGTTGCAGGAGATTTCAATGGCCATGTAGGACAGGATAGAAAGGGCTTCGAAAGAGTTCATGGAGGAAGAGGCTTTGGAAGGAGAAATCAGGAAGGTGAAAGGATCGTTGAGCTCGCCGAAGCGCACGATCTTGCGATTGCCAGCACCTTCTTCATTAAGAGGGAATCTCAAAAGATTACATATTGCAGCGGAGGTCGGCAAAGTGAGATTGACTACATCCTGGTTAGAAGACGTTTTCTAAAGACAGTCAAGAATGTGAAGACTATCCTAGGAGAAGAAATTGCAGGACAGCATCGACCAGTAGCAGCGGATGTATGTATAGCCTTACAGAAGCATACTAAAGCTAAACGAGGGCCACGCATCAGGTGGTGGAAGCTAGCAGGTGAAACGCAGAAGACATTCCGTGACAAGATTATTGCTGCCGGTTTGCCAGAGCCCTACGGTCACATAGACTCTGTGTGGGCTAGCGCTGCAACTACTATACTCAAGTGCGCTAGGGACACATTAGGAGAAACTAAAGGTGGAAGAAGAGGAGATAGGGCGACGTGGTTCTGGAGTGAAGACGTGCAGAGGATTGTTAAGGCTAAGAAGGATGCGTACAAAGCGTGGCAAAAGACCAAGTCGCTCTCTTCGCTGGCTGTGTACAAGTTGAGGAAGAAGGAGGCGAAAGCTGCTGTAGCTTGCGCAAAAAACGCTGTCATGGACGAGCTATACGATAAGCTAGAGAGCTCACAGGCGGAGAAACACGTGTTCCGGCTAGCGAAAGCACGCCACAGGGCATCCCTAGATGTGACTGAGGTAAGAGCTGTCAAGAACGAAGACGGTGAAGTTCTGAGAGACCCTGTGGCAGTCAAGGAACGGTCGAGAGTGTATTTCGAGCATCTGCTGAACGAGGAGTTCCCAAGAAAGCCAAAGGCTCCGCGGAACCAGTAGCTGGGCCAATGCAGCCTTAGACAGTCGATGAGGTGAGAAAGGCCATCAAGAAAATGAAGGCTGGCAAAGCCACAGGTCCAGATGGCATCCCTGTGGAGGCGTGGAGGTCACGGCGAATTAGGGGTGCGGTGGCTGACCGAGTTTTTCAATAACATCACAAGGTCCATAGTGGTTGCATCATCTCTTTAATGAAGCGTCGTTAGCCCCAAAACAGGTTTCGTCATTTTTTCATTGAAGCGCAGTAAGCCTGAAAGCGCCAGACCCAAAGAGGCTCATATTCTTCCATGACGCGGCGGCACTCATAGACAATGATAGCCCAGATACCCAGACTGTGAGGCGGCTGGCCGATTTTTATGGACTCAGACAGGTTTTCGTTTCGGGAACCGCATCCTATTACACTCCTCTGCACGCGATAGTGGTTCGAATGTTTGAATGACGAATACACTCTCCAATGATGAAGGCGAAATAACTATACAATGCTATCAGGGAGATGTTTTAGCCTCACAAGAGAATGTCGAGGGGGGACAGGTCCCAGGAGCGGAAGATGGAAGCGAATTCTATGCGAACTAGATACACATATAGCGATCTCTCAACGCTAGGAGAATGATGTTAATTTAGCCCCAAATTCCCAGGTGAATTCCCAGTGGGTCGTGCGGAAACAACGAAATATGCAGGTGAAGGAACATAAGGTTTGCTTCTGAAAAGACCGGTATAACAATATGTACAGTATATAAAAGTTCGGTGAACAGACGTCTAACCATGCGGATCTTTGACTAAACATTTGACTCGAACGAATGAAATCGAGTCGAGTTTCGAATAAATCGACTTTCGAGTGACTAAATATCGACTATTCGAAAAAGTCCAATAGTCGAATTATTCGAAATATCGACTATTCGAAAACCCCTGAAAATCGAGTTATTCGAGCATTCGAAGTTGGCAAAAAAAACTACGACTACTCGTCGAATAACTCGATATATTTGTCCACACTTCAAACTGATAAAACAGCGTTTAAAAACTGGCATAGAAGTGAATCAGTTCATCTACTCTAGTATTTGGGTGGTCTAAATAGAAATTATTGTGTGGCAAATCCTACTGAGTATCCGCTAGTATATGAAATCATTGCTAAGGTTTCTGCCGTATGTTTCCATAACATATTATTAATCTCATTGAACTAATATCACTTATATGGTGTGTTCGCATCCTGCACTGACATTGTGCGGTCAGTCTTGTCCTGCTCTCTGCGCGCTATCATTTTTGAGAAGATTCTTGCATTTTTTTCATCTCTGACGCTTGAGTTTTTGTTTTCTCAATACTCCAATCCATCGTCCACATCTAGTTCATCGGATGCCCCCACGAGTCACTGTATAGGGCACATACGCATTCAACTCCTCTATGTATAATGCTCAGATGGAGTCGAATGCGTGGCGCATCCCACATGATGGGATTGATCAATGCCGACCACTTTATGCTTTATCCTTCATTCATTCAAAACCACTCCCTCATCCACCTTTCTTCCAAATTTCCAAGTTCCTCTCCGATCTGCGTTTTATCGATTAGACAGCCTAGAACATGCCACGTAGATCAAGTAGGATTAACAACACCTTCACCGAGCCAGCACAGTTATCACGAGATTCTCTAATCGGTGCTGCATTATCAGTTCCGCTCTCAACTCTACCAGGTGGTTTTGATTAAATGGGCTGTTCCGATCTTCCACAGGTAGCCATAGCGCAAAACTCTAATCCTGTAGTTTATCAGAAGTACAGCGAGCGTTTCTCTGTACCAATCGGCAAAACGATGGCTAGGAAGACTTGATGCGGATTTGTCGAGCGGAGGGATTTGAAGCCTTCTGGCGAAAAAAATTCTACAGGCTTCAGAACGTGCGAAGCAGTACAGGTATCCCGAATGGAGCGTTGAGGACGGCCTCACTCTGAAGTTAAATGGCGACCTATTTGGCGACCTAGCAAACGGGTTTGCCCACTAGCCAGACAAACGAACTCCGCAAAATATCTTGCCAAACAAGATGTTCCGTTATATGAGTCGCCATACAAACCTTGCCAAATGTGTCGCCATACAAACCTTGCCAAATGGGTCGTCATACAAACCTTGTCAAATGGGTCGCCATACAAATCTTGCCAAATTGGTCGCCATACAAACCCTTCCAAATGCGTCGCCATACAAACCTTGGACCGCCGCACCCCAGCAATTATCGGGGCTTGCGTTTTTATGCAAGCCCCGATAATTGCCCGTCATATAAACCTTTCACTTTTGCACTGCACTTGACGGTTCACCAGGTGTGGATCAAATCCAGGACGTGTTTTGGACCCAGGTATTTGGGCCGGCGAGATCCATCAATTCTGTTCCGTGCATGACGGCACGTAGCCCCTGAATTTCACCGGGATCGGCCAACATCGTGATGTTCTAGATGTCATTGGAATCCGCTGGATCCAGCCGACACCGCACCATGATGTGCGGGTCCGCTGAGGATAGCAGATTCATCCTCGATCAAAAATGTTGACCTTAGTTGGTCGAAGTTGGGAGTCCTAGTGCATTGTACGCCACCGTTTGATAAGACGTACCTCAAACTTCGGTGGCTAAACCGACCCATCGACTCGAGAGGCGAAGCGTTGTATGTGCTTCTCCCAGCAAATGGGTCGCCAACATATTCTCTCGCCTTTTGTCATGCCAAACTCCCGGAATATGTGGCGCCAACACATTCTCTCGCAATTTGGCTTGGCGAGCACCCGGAAAATTTGTCGCCAACATCTCCTCTCGCCTTTTGTATCGCCAAACATACTTGTGGTCTACAGGGGGGGGGGGGCATAAGTTATTGTACAACGTTTGATCTTTTATTTCTCCGCCAGGAACCCATGCATTGTTCCGCTCTTTTCTCTGCAAGATAGAGAAAGGCTCAAAGTATCTTTCAGTTAAGATCCGCTTCTTCGGAAAGCTTCCGCCATCGAGCAGTTGGCCTCGAATTAAATTCTTGAGAAAAGTGGGTTGTTGTGACAATTTTCCCTGGAAAATCCACAAAACCTTCGAACTGGATTTTACTGCTCAGATTTGTCCGGGGTTTCCCAAGAAATCGAAGTCTAGGGATTATGCGGGCAAAAAACCACGGGTACTTCATGCCACCGGTAATGCACAATTTCACAAATTTGAATTCCAGGAGTTTTTCCACTCGAAGACAGAACATCAGCTAGAATGTTGATGGAATCTGAAAACTAGAGTAAAAATGCTGCCTCATTAGTAAGCCCAGATATAGGCCAGCTGTGCTCAAACCTAAGGCTTGGTTTTCACATCCAAGCAACTTTTGGAACAGCCTTGTTCTGTGCTCTTATCGACCCCGACCTGCAGTGGATTTTGCGCATACATCTCAAAATAGGCGTCAAGAGTAAGAAACTACTTTTGATCCCACTTAAATCCATTGTCAAAAACTTTTTTGTGACTGTTCTGCTCAGGAATTGAGGGGGGGGGGGCTCAATTTGGCGGCACCAAAAAATCTGAGTTTGAAGTTTCCGCAGAAATATCCCCGCATATCCAGAGTATCCAGGGCATATTTGTAACCAGAAAATAGAGGGAATCCAGCTCTATCAAGGGAGATGTAGCTTTTCCAAAAACATTGCACCACCGCAGAGTAATAAGCCAGCAAACGATGTACAATAACTTATGCCCCCCCCCCCTCCCCGATGAAGCGAGCGACCTACGTATTAGCGAGAAGCGGATTTAAAAATACCAACAAGACGTTCATAAAATCCTCCTTGCCAGGGGGGGGGGGGGGGGAGTTATGAATTTTCAATCGACCTTTCTATTGGCCATACCAATGGTCACTCTTTCGACCGTTGAATTAGCGTGCAACACGTAGTGCAACGAATCGTATGCGGAACGAAAGTGGATGCGTTTTCGCTGAGAATGCGGTCCGGCGTTCGGAAATGCGAGTACAAATTTCTGAACGGAATTATCCAAGACTACTTCGAGATGAGCTGCGCGAGTAGCCATACAGGTAAAAAGATACACCCAAACTTTCGTTACGGCATGGAATGCGTCTCTATACCTAAGCTGACCAATATAGTCGAGTCCTACACTCTGAAACGTTCAAGAGCGAATGACTTTTTCTGGAGGCAGACTAGGCATATCCGAGTAGCGATATGGAAGACAGTTTGCCTTTTTACATACAATAGAATCCCAGGACTTTGACGACTGTGCTGCAAATAGAAGGAGTGAAGAAATCGCGGTGGAGCGAAGCGATAGTAGCCTGTACACCAGCATGAAGTTTTTCCAAGTGGTGATGCATAACTACTGTTGCGGTTAGCGGAAGAGCGGATACAAGGGGGATTGGTTCAGCGGATATTGCATGTGTATATGCATCATCTAGACGATTATTGCAACGAAGAAGACCATCTGCTGACCGGCGGATATCAAAGCGATGAAGAGGAAGTTCTTTCAGCTTTTGTTCACTCTCGCGGTATTGCTCTGTTATGAGCAAGGTTTCTGCGATTGTGAATTCTGTAGCTGAAATGAACTTGGTCGGAAGCGATAGCGAAAGATTGAGCGATGAAGGATTTCGGCGGATTCTAAGAAACGGTAGCCTGAACGCGAATCGAATGTCGACTCACCTATAAGGTCACAGTCACTCTCTAGAATGACAATGATTCTTCTTACACATCCTTCCTAAAACATTGGAGCCGAACACTGGTGACCATTGGAGTCGAAGCCTGACTAGAGCGATAGGCCTGCTTTAAATGAGAGCATTCAGCAGAGCTAGCAAAGCGACCAACATTTTACGAATAAGTTGTAATTGATGTTCGTTATTCCGACACTCATTTTCCTCTCTCCCACATTATTACAGGGACCTGCACCTCCACACTACTACCTCGGCAGCAATGTCCATGGGAAAATGGAAAACGGTGAGACTAAAGGTTTTGTCAGCAGATAACCAGGTGAACTATAACGATGCCGTCTAGTGGTTAGAATTCTGAGAGACAATGATAAAGAAAATGAAGATGTTGTTGCCGCACTCCTCCCAGTAGTTATTCGTGAAACATTCCCTTTGGAACAAGGATTTGGCAAGTTGTACACATGTAACATTTTCATTTCAAAGGATATATCAAAAGGTCAACTAAAAGTCTTCCTTCATTCACTATTCACAGTTCCCACAATACTATTATAGTTTACAATTCAGTTAGTCTCGTAGGAAAAGTTTGAACCTGAAATTTATATATAGAACTTTGATTTTGAAGGGTTCAATCATGTCTGCTTTACCGGCAAAATCGTTGTCGCGAACGTCTTCTGGTTAACGGAACTGCTTTAAGGGGTTTCAAGGCTTAGTGTTCGGACATCTCCACTACCCATCAACGTCGTGCCTAGGAACACGATGCTTCTGGATGTCGTCGAGAATCCACGCGACTGCTGTGCGGCGTTGACGGCCAGGAGATACCAGACTAAAAGTGTGGACATGGCTCGGTTGCAGGTGGAAAATGCAGTTCATTGTACGCCACCACTTGGCAAGGCGTATACTTGTGTAACTGAACGGACACATCGGCTCACGAGCCGTAGCATCGTATGTGCTTGTCTCGGGAAATGGGTCGCCAACATATTCTCACACCATTTGTCTCGCCAAACACCCGGAAAGTGCATCACGAACATATTCGCTCGCCATATACCTTGCCAAACACTCGAAAAAAGTGTCGCCAACATATTCTCTCGCAATTTGTCTTACCAAACGCCTGGGAAATGTGTCGCCAACATATTCTCTCGCCGTTTCTATCGCCAAACATACGTGTGGTCCATTCTCTCGGAAAATGCCTTGCCAAGCAAGATCTTAATATGTAAAATGTCTTGCCAAACATATTCTCTCGCTAAATAGGTCGCCATTGAACCTCAGAGAAGGATGCATGGAAAGACAATTGGCGAAAGAATGTGTTGGCAACGCTTTTTCCCGGTGTTTGGCAGCATAAAGGCGAGAAAGCTTGTTGGCGACCTATTTTGCGGGTGTTTGACAACACAAATGGCGAGAGAATGTGTTGGCGACGCATTTTCTGGGTCCCCCGGAGTTACGGCGCATTTTCTGGGCCCCCGGAGTTACAGCTGCATTCGTTGAGCCTATTCCCCCTCCAATGTCTGACATGTTGCTAGAGTATTTCCCATGGCTTGCTGCTCCATGATCGCCTGTGTACAGCTCCATTTTTATAACAAAAAGCTCCATTTTCATAATAAAAAAGTCTCATCTAACATGCAAGTCTGCTCTTTAGCCTGCGCGGTTCCTTTATAAAAAGTCTGGAGTGGTAGTAATTTGGTTGAGACCTCGAGCTAACCGTGAGGTAACCGTCGATGGTTACCTCGAGGTCACCTCATGGTCACATTTCCCAAAATCTATTGTAAAACAACTGAGACGTCGAGGTAACCGACCACTTACCTTGAGGTCTCACTCTGGTCTCGACCTCACGGTGACCGAGCTGAGACCGTGACCTACTATCTAATCAGACATATTTATGAAAATAGTATCACGAGGCAAGAGACGCATACCGGTCACGAAAAAGTACTCCCGAGTACTTTTTCTGACGGGCAGGTCATGAGGCCTAAAGTGGCTCTACTGGTTCGGTTTCTTGTATTTGGGGATTTATTTGGGTATTTTTATAGCAATTAACCCAGGCATTGTAGGTACTCACAATTATAGAGCCAAACAGTAGGGTATTCGAAATGTGGATAAGAGTTTGGAATTATTCAGGAACAGAACTGGCAAAAAAAAATACCACCCATCGGACATTCCGCGCTAAAGCGTTATTTATAGTGCGTCAGAGTCCGATTCGGTCGGATAAGAAATGATACGTATCGATCCTCGTCGGAATCCGACCGATTAGGATCGATACGTATCATTTCTTATCCGACCGAATCGGACTCCGACGCACCATAAATAACCCTTAAGGTTCCTCATCATAGCTAAAGTTTGAAAATCCTAGTGTCGCAAAACAGTGTAGCTACTCACTAGGAATGAATACTACTACTGATATTTACATTGCGCCTTATTACAAGAATTTTTCACTCAAAATAGTCAAAACACCCGATTGTCTGAATCTCACATCTAGCTACGGCTTGAGTAAAAGTTTCATCAAATTGGAAATTTCACAGTACCTGAATTTGTAGCTAACGGAGTGCTGATGCGTGAAGTCATATCCTGAGGCCATCGAGCCCAATGGAGAGCACCCTGAAATCATGCACCGACAGTTTCAGATACTTCAAATCACTCCTATGCCCCCGTTCCTAGGTCTATTTTGTTTTGCTACCATCGCTTGAAAAAAATGCTCCACTGTACTGGCATTCGAGGGTTTCCTTACCGTTCTGAATATCCTGGCTATACATGCATTCACAGATCGTAGGTTTCGTTGAAAAAGCCTCCGCAGATTGCAACGCCAGAAAGCAACAAGCTAGTTGGGCTATTATGAGTTCCCCTTTATCTTACCTTCCCTCGTTTCTGGAGAGCACGCTATACATCAAAAATGATGATTGTGATGAAGTCATGAATGGTGGAGGGGGAGTCTGAATCAGCTTCCTGTCCGAATTTTCTTCCAAAAATTGATTGAAAGGATCCTGTTAAATGCTCATTCCACTCTTCGCAGATGCTCTCAAGTCTAAGAAGTAACATATCTCGCAGGATTTTGCGCAGCCTACTTTTGCCTTTTGCTTCGCAAATTTAAACGGCGAAAACTACGAGTGGCAATCTGTTCTCCTATAGCCTTTTTTGTCCCATAAAATCAGCTCAAGCAAGGATCTTCCTAGCAAAGGAAGTTTCTACTGTCCAGATAATGGATAGAAGTCTGATCATCACAATATTCAGATGGAGCTACTGAACATGAAATTCTATATGAATGACTGAGATAGCTGGGTGGCCAACCAAAATACAAATTCTGGGAATTTCTCGGCAACGCGTAAGACATAAATGCAGCCAACCTTTGACCAAAGACTTTGTTTTCACCCTTTGATTGCAGGGGATTTTCCATGAAAGCCGGTCAACATCTGGTTTGAAATCGCAGCTTTGACGTTATTCAAACGTCGTTTGATTTAAGGGTTGCGACTAGGCCTATCTTTCTCCATATAAGCGCATGCGCACCAAACGCACGCATATAGTATAATGTGTCCCTGCACCCCGCTCGGCTACCCTTTATGGAGTGGATATTTCCCTGTTCAGAGTGAGTGATGATGAATTTGATAAGTTTCATGTAGCTCAGAACAAATCGGTGTAATCACAGTACAGATGGCTGAGTGCGATGTGGGCTGTCTTCGAGTCAAGCCTTCACGGGTTCGACTCCTCCCAATATAAAATGATTTGTTTAGTTAAAATAAGCCACTAACCGGTTTCAGCTCGGTCACCTTGAGGTCAGGTCATGGTCTCAGTGTGAAACTGCGAGGTGACTCCGAGTTTCACATCACGATCACCTCACGGTCTCGGCCAGATTACTACCACCCCTGAATCTTCGGCCTATTTTCAGAAGCTCGTGTAAAGATCCTACTCCCAACGAATCAACCGACTCGTTCCAGTTCCAGATCTTTACCAGTTCTTTTAAGCGTGTAAGTTTCACAGCTGTTTCTTTCCGCTGATCGAATAATAAAATATGATCTTATTTCTTATTAATTGGCACTTCTTCAAACAGGTCAATATTACACAAAAGAATGTGTTCATTACAGATAAGTGTGTGTATGTGTGTGTGCGTGCGTGCGTGCGTGCGTGCGTGCGTGCGTGTGTGCGTGCGTGCGTGCGTGTGTGTGTGTGTGTGTGTGTGTGTGTGTGTGTGTGTGTGTGTGTGTGTGTGTGTGTGTGTGTGTG
>JARK01001582.1:267542-283987 GCA_000688135.1 Ancylostoma ceylanicum
GTGTGTGTGTGTGTGTGTGTGTGTGTGTGTGTGTGTGTGTGTGCACGAGAACCAGCCATTAATAATGGAAAATAACGACACCATCGTGTTGAGCGCGTCGAATTATGTACGAAAATGTTGCAAATTTTGATTCTCACCTTGATTTACAGGTGTTTCGGGCCACTTCTGTCATGTTCGGACATGTTAAGGACCGACTGTTGTGTTTACCACAGTTAGAATGAATGAGATAAGCACAGACAATATAAAAGGGAAGAGAGGGTAGGACGTCTTTACATCGCAGAGAAGGAGCCAGGAGGGCGAGGAAGGCCACGGATGAGGGGTGACGCTTTAGGGGGCAGAGACGGCGCCCAGAACGGGTGATGATGCTATGCAAAGGGGCCATTTTTGCGGCAACGTTGCGCCGGCATTCAAAAATGGGGGAAAAACCTAGAAACGGGTCCAACTGTAGGACGAAGGGGCGCCGGCGTCTGAAAGTGGTGAAACGCCTGGAGTCGGGTCCAACCGTGTGATAAGGGTGCGCCGGCGTTCAAAAGCGGGGAAACGCTCGGGGATGGGTCCAACGGTGTGATAAGGGTGCGCCGGCGTCCAAAAGTGGGGAAACGCTCGGAGACGGGTCCCACGGTGTGATAAGGGTGGGCCGGCGTCCAAAAGTGGGGAAACGCCTGGATGCGGATCCAATGCTGTGGGAAAGAAATAACACAGTACTGCGGTGCATCTATCGTGGGCTAGCTTTTCTCTTCATCTGGGAGCGGAGTATTTCGGCTGCCATAAATAGTAGGAAAAAAATACGAAAAATACGAGTACCGATAGGGTGAGGAGTGGCCGACGTGGTGTGGAGAATGTGCCATATCAAAACAATGCGAGCGAAGCGAGCACCACAAAAAGCCTGGGAGTCCGGCGTTAGCCGGACGATCAGGCTCGTGACTTATGACAACGGGCTTAGTATGTATGTGTGTAAGTGTGTGGGTGTGTCTGTGTGTCACGAAATTCGTTCATCCTGTTTTGAAGGAGCAGCAGGGCGGTTGTCCGACTCCAATCATATCTCAAGGTTGTTTGCAGACTCAGAACAGGTTCACAGTTCTTATGAAGGTGCGACGGCGCTCAGAAGTGGGGGTGGGGGTACAACAGCATTATAAGAATGCACCGGCATTCAAAAGGGAGAGAGAGACGCCTGAAGACGGGTCCACCGTTGTGATAAGGGTGCGCCGGCTGCCAGACTGGGAGGAGACGGGTCCGCCGCTGTGACAAGGGTACATCGGCGCCCAAAGTGGGGAGAGCCGAGTTCGCCGCTGTTGTAAGAGTGTGCCGGCGCCCAAAGTGGGGGAGCCGGGTCCGTCGCTGTGATAAGGGCTAGTTCACAGCTGCTAGAGTCCTTTGAAAGACTTTCTCGCGCAGAGCTGGGAGTACCTACTCATTTCGTACCCGTGTAAGAAGTGCAGCAACAAAAAATGGGTGGAAATATTGATGCATCGGAAAGAACCTTGTGTGTAATGAAACCTTGTCAAGCAACACTAGCACCAGGAGAAGATTGGAAGGCCACTTTAGCAGGACCGCAAGATCGGTAGAGAATCATGAAGAGAATTTTGTATTTCAGCTTATTTAATTATTAGTTTTGCTCCTTTATTATTTTTCTGGGGATTTCTCGAGTTAAAGCTTCTTCACGAAACTCAAGTGGCTGCCTCACACCACTTCTTAGCGTCCCGAAGGGGCGCTAGTCTTAAATAATATCGGTAACCTTTTTTACCCTCTCGAAAGTGAAAAGGCTGTTAAAACCAACAAATAGATAGTTTAATGCAAGATATTAGGTTGAGTCGAAAGTTCTCATACAAATTTTTATTTTTATTTATTCATGGAAGTTTACTTTGCCACAACAGGTTGTTAAGGTGGAACGTTTATTACGACCTTACCTTACAATGCTTGACTTGCGGTACCACTTACTTTAATCCCTCTAATAAACACCATTACGAGATTTCCCAGCAAAAATGGGTCACTTTCTGTGATGAGTGGACATTGCCTAATAAAAGAGAGTTTTGTCCTGCTTGTGTGGCTGAGGGAGATCTGGATATATTCAAAAAACCTCGACATTTCAGAAAAATGTAACTTTTCGTCATAGATAAATTACTGCTCAAGGAGTTCGAAAAGGGCTAGGGCAGGCCAAAAGCAGAATTTACTAAATGCCTAGCCTGTTGCCATTTTGGCCTCTGTCGCAAGATTCGGTAGAGTACGCCTTAGTTTTGGTGAGCCGAAGAAGTGCACTTCCGCTGGTGAGGTGGGCGAATCCACACAGTTTTACATCCAACGGAGAAAAATTTCTTTGAGTGAGGCGTTGGATCTCTCCTTAAAACATTGTGTTGGCCAGAGCTTTGCCTAATAGAAAATCCCTATGAACATGCAGTGAAGACTCTTTTCTTCTAGAAAATTCATGTGAATCAAAGTGTATTGAAAATCGACCTTTCGCACTTCGTTGACTTCAGTAATTTAAGCTTTTTCCTTTCTATAAGTCTTACTCCACCTCAAAAATCTGCTGAAAATTTTGATTATATTAGTTTTCATTTCAAAGCAAAAACTCAAGTTCGAGCTGAGTTACGCACTTTGGAATGCGCACCACCAAAATGGCCATTATTTCCGGGACAACCTAGTAGTAAGAGAACCCAAGAGCTTGCTGAAAGTGATGAAAATCATTAAAATATTCATAAAACCTTCTTATAACCAATTAGCGGACTGACTGATTGACGCATTAACACGTAACGGCCATTTTTGGGCTGGCGTAACGAAATAACCCATTAACAAAAATTGAAATTTTTCTAACGCACAGCCCTGGCAGATAACATTGCACTGTACTAGCGCCCTTTCGGGACGCTAGGAAGTGGGGTGGGGCAGCCACCTGAGACTCGTGAAGGAGCTATAACTCAAGAAATGTAACGTACTGTAAAGTAGATAGAATATTGTTGTTTGTTATTTGTTATAGATTGTTGTTCATGTTTGTTAATCTACGTTATTGTTCGTTTATTCTCCAATTTCTCAATCGATATTGTTGACGTGCAGCTTGGGTGGCCGGCGCCCTGATCTGTCTCTACTATCTCCTATGATCTACCGGTGTATCACTTCCCACCGCTTCTCTAAGCTCTCTGCCCCCTCGCCACCGGTGTTAAAGGGCGGACCACCCGGCGTAAAACACTTTCTTCCTCTACCGCGACCTGCCGTCTTCAGCCTCTACATCGCCAGTCGCCCTACCCCTCACGCGCCGGTCACATCCTCTTCCGCCATTGTCTACCAGTGCGGCCAACGTGTGGATTAATAAAACTTACACGCCGAGACTATTCCGACATCCAGCCATATAACCCAACCGATACAGAAAACCCACATCACAAAATTACCAAAAGAGCAAGACAATCCTTAAACCAGCTCAAACACAAAATTCTCCTCATGATTCTCTACCAATCTTGCCGCCCTGCTGAAGCTGACCTCTCAGCCCTCTTCTGGTGCTAGCCTTGCTGAACAAGTTTTCATTACACACAAGTTACTTTCCGATGCATCGGTATTTCCACCCGTTTTTTGTTGCCGCATTTCTTACGTGCATATGAACCAGGGATGAGCGGATACGGGATTTTTATAACCCGAATAACGGTGCGTATAACGGATAGGCCGAAAATGACCGGATAACGGATAACGGATAAGCACTAAGGGAAGCACCTTTTGCTAATAGTCATCATAGCGAAACGTGATTATAACATGGAACTTGTGAAAAAAACACATCCGGTTGTACCTCTCACAATAATGCCAGTACGTTCCAAAACAAAAACTTTATCCCGCTCACAAGATATATCATCTTCTGGAAGGAGTTATTAGTCAATATCATCTTTGCTAACAGCACACTCTTCATGAACACAAATAGTATTTCAATACGTGGACACTGCCTAAAAGCCTAAGAGCAAAATATTATGATGAAGAGAAAATAATTTTGGAGATTTTCCGGCGAAAGATTCTTTCTCAGATCATTAACGATAAGTCCCGCAGTTGAAAATAGGCGCTCACACTCAGCTGAGGTGGCTGGTGCAGACAGGTACTTAACTGCGAGTTGCTTTATAAGAGGATACTTCGCCAAATTGACATCGTTTCTCCAAAACTTGAAAGGATCTGTGGAGAAGCTAGGCTTCCTCGACAGGTAGTCTCCCATCTCCTGAACGAAAACTCTAATCAACACGAAGAAGAATTTGAAGAAGTTAAAGTTTCACAGAAGTCAAAACGGTGAGACAATAAAGTGAAAAAGAGTCCTTACCGAAAATGTTTTTGCTTTGCATCAATCGAAATCGGATTTGGACTCACACTCGAAGTTGCGGAGTCACACCAAGAACGAAGAAAGGGGTTGCTTTCGTCTTCATCGTTGTCCTCCTCTTCTGGGCCTACGACTTAGAACTCCGGCAAGCTGCTCCAATTTTTGGACAAAAGGTTCTTTCTTATCGGGAGCGAAATAGGTGTCTTTAAATCTTGGGTCCACCATAGTTGCCAGCACGAAGTGTTCCTGGTCTTCATAACCTTCACGCATCCTTCGCCTCAATCCATCCGCTATCGCGTCGGTCACTTTCTTCGTAGGTGAAGAGTTCGCAGACAACTCTCGCATGATGTCTTTGTACAAAGGAATAACAACGGAGATCGGAGCGTATTCGTGGTGCTGCACAAACTTCGTAGCCGTCGCCAGTGGTCTCAGGACATCCACCATTTTTTCATGAGTGTCCAGTCTGACTTGTCAATGGAGGGATACTTTGGATGATCGATCAAGAAAAGCTTCAGCGCTTTTCCGTTTTCTAAGAAGCGTACAATCATGTCGTATATAGAATTCCATCTCACTTCAACGCCCTGGAACAAGGACAATATAGAATCTTACTTGTACAGAATTGCACCTTTTTACCTTCACGATTGTTCTCTCCTGGTTTGCTGGTGCCGGTAAAAGCTGGTAAAAGCTTAGACCATCTTTGTCAATGTCACTTTCCCGCAACTTTCGAACAATGGTAAGAAGACGCGATATGATGCTTTTGTCACTACTGTCTATTTGGCCAAGCTTAACCGACTGAAAAGGTTTATTTTTCCTTCGCCAAAATGAATATGAAATATGTATAGTAACACACAAGCTGTAATTTGTGGGCGAAACAATCAATGCTTTGGATGTTCAGTAATGTGGCAGTCTTCTTCATCGATGATCCATCACCAACCAGGAGATGTATTTTGTCCTCAGTGATGTCAAAGGCTGTCAGTACTTTCGCTAATAAACTCTTCATGTTTTCGGCATTATAGCTCCCTTTGATTGGTGATGAGCCCACAAAGGTAAAGCGTGGTTGCATCCTAGCATCGACATAGTGCGCTGTCAAAGCGATAAGCGAGTGCCCGCTGTCAATAGAAGACCAAGCATCACAAGTAAAGCTCAGGGAAGTTGCCTCATCAGGCATTGCTTTGAACTTTCTTTGTATTCATCATATAGAGTGTTCAAGACACTTCTCGTGTTGAAAAAATCTTGACTTGATCTTGAATCTTAGAGCCAAAACCGACACAAAGTTCTTGAGTCCCTTGCTCTCAACAATTGAGAACGGCAACGCTGAAATACATATCATATGCATTAGCGCACGCTCGGCCTTTGCAGTCATTGCTCCATCTGACATCCAAGTAGTGAAGGCCTTCTCGATGTTCATGTTTTCGTTCACTTTCGGTTTCTTGATGAAGGGGGACTGTTCTTGTTCTGAGCTGAGGGTTCGCTTTAGGACCATTGCTTTGACTTCTTTTACTTCCTTGTTGTCCGTATCAAGCGTTTTCAGAAGTTCACCGTGTTTCACTTTGAGATGATGTCTTAGTAAGCTGCTACTAAAGTACCCAGGCTTCTTGGCGGTCCATTTACTATGTTTGCAAATCACAAATTCATCGAAGAATGTGAAGATTGCGGAATATTTTGCCATCTGCAACGGAAAGTGTATGGGAATGTAGCTCAACCATGTCTTTCCCTGTCTTTTAAGTTATTGACCAAAACAAATTTAAAATCAATCATAAAAGGAGGGAAACGTGAGGCCAAGCTGAGGCAAAATGAATTACACCGGCAGGAAGAAATTTGAGCTAACATAATGTACACATGGACGCGCTTTCTTGAAAACTGCCGAAGAGATACCATTCTTTTTAGTGTCCCCACACTTCACCAGTTGAAAATGAATCAAAATGAGCCGGCGATAGAAGAGATATGGATCGTGGAAATGATTCGCATTCGTCGGGAGTCTCCTCATTCACTTTATCCATGTGGCGACCGCCGGCGGTCGTGGCGATCGCGACGGCAGCCTGCTATCGTTACACGATTGCTGGCGGAGTCTGAGGATACTCTTACCACCACCCGATTCTTCAGCTTTGGCATCACGTTTCCTCCATTATAAACAATCAAGTCATTTGCTAAAAAACCCACCTTCTCGGGCAATCCTAGCTTCTTGCTCGCGCTTGTTTTCGTTGATCATCGGGTATACCGAGCGGGCGCTAGCAATCCTTCCATTTGTCCCTCTCATGTGCCTGGGTAGTCCAATGCGTTCTTTCCGTTAGAAAGCCACGAAGAGCATCATATCGTTCTTTAAAGGACTTTGTGAAGATGTCTGACCATCGGGTCGGTGGTCTTCCTGTCGTGCGCATTACGTTCCGCGGAGTCCAGTCGCTGACGGCTCTTGTCCAACGGTGGTCGTTTAGGCGCATCACGTGTCTGGCCAACCTGATCTTACTCAATTTGGGATACACGGCAGCGTCCCTGATCTTCGACTGTTGACGTAGGGTGGAACTCCGTATTCGCGCCCTCACTTGCGCGAGGCGGGTCAGCACTAGCATCACCCTCTCGATGGAGCGTTCGATAACGCTGACCGCCTTCTCATCCTGCTTACGTAACCCAGGTTTCCGAAGCGTATGTAAAGCAGGGAGAACGGTGGTGTTGAAGAGGTGGGCACGGACCCTGGTGTTCTTCGTCTTCTTCACTACGTCCTCGATGCTCTTGTAGGCTCCCCAAGCCGCTCGCTTCCTCCTGCCCAGCTCTGGAGCGAGGTCGTTCATCATGTTGACTTCCCGACCTAGATATACGTAGCTGGAGCATTCGGAGATGGTCGTTCCGTTGAGCGAGAATGGGGCATCCGGGACCCATCCGTTTCTCATGAACATCGTCTTCGTTAGATTCAGTTGGAGACCGATCTTTCCACACGCGTCGTCGAAGTCGGCCAGCATACGCTCCGCTTGACTGATGCTAGGTGTTATAAGGACGATGTCATCAGCGAAGCGAAGATGGTGTAGCAGCCGGCCGTCAACTCGCACTCCCATATTGTCCCATTCTAATCTTCNACACGCGTCGTCGAAGTCGGCCAGCATACGCTCTCCTTGACAGATGAGGTGTTATAAGGACGATGTCATCAGCGAAGCGAAGATGGTGTAGCAGCCGGCCGTCAACTCGCACTCCCATTTTGTCCCATTCTAATGTTCGCATGACGTCCTCGAGGGTGGCGGTGAATAGTTTCGGCGACACAGTGTCGCCTTGTCGAACCCCTCTCCTGACGTCGATGGTGATGTCGTCGTAGAATGGCGGGATTCTGGTCGTGAAGTTGCTATAGAGCTCACGAAATATCCTGATGTATTGAGTCGGTACACCCTGGTTGCTCAAGGCTTCCAAGACTGCTTCTGTCTAAACGGTGTCGAAGGCTTTCTTCAAATCGATGAACGTGAGACAGAGAGGCATCTTGTACTCTCGCGATACTTCAATGAGCCTGCTGACGGTGTGTATGTGGTCGATCGTACTGAATCCTTTCCGAAACCCTGCTTGCTCCCATTCTCGTCTAGTGTTCTTTCAGTCCTATTAAGGATTTTTCGCGTGAAGAGTTTGTAGACTACGGACAGTAGGCAGATAGGGCGATAATCAGCGGTGTCCTGCGGATCTCCGCTCTTCTACAGCAGCACGGTCGGCGGTAGTTTCCAAGCGGTACGGCCGCCGCGATCGGGTATCTGTGTGCCACACAAAGCCGCGGTGAGCCGCCTAGCACCGCATAGTGGTAATCCTGCTCCGTATGTTATGCAGCCTGAAAACTCGTAAACACTGTCTCACTCGCGAGACTGCCAGCGCAGGGCGCTGGTCTCGCCGCGAAATCTTGAAAGCACTGCTCAAGTCTCTCGCCTTTATCATTGGCAACTGTATCCATCATTATCGTGATCAATAGAACCAAAGAAAGGTGGGTCCCAACGCGACTTGTACTACATCTATACACTTATGATGAAACATCGGCCGACCGTCTCGTCAGCTTTGCCTCATCTGCCAACACTCTCTATGAGCTGAGCACATGATGAAAGGATGCGATCACGTGCCGGCCTCCCACGTCTGCGCTCTAGAAAAATTTGCTACACTTACTTACTTGCTCACTTATCCTCCTTAGCTCGCGAATGCATGAGGTTCCACAGGATCTTACTCCGTAATTGTTTTCCAGCGTCGCCTGTTCAACGCCAAGATCTTCGCTTGCTGCGAGTTTATTCTGGAAAACAAAAGATCTTTTCTACTCGTTTCAGTCAGGTTTTCTTGGGGCTCTTCTTTCGATCTTCTATTACGTAGCGCATATCCTCCACAGCAGCTTGTGTGGCAGACGTGATAATTACATCCTGCACACGTGTTCAAATCATTTCAATCTTCGTTTTCTGATCACGGTCGCGATGGTATGCTGCTCATTACATCTTCGCCGTATTTCTTATTTTCGAATTCTCCTCCGTAGTGTGATGCCGAGTATTCGGTGAAAGCATCTCATCTGGAACGTTCCCAGTTTCTGTGCGTCTGATTGGAGGATTGTCCAAGATTCGGCTCCGTAAGGCAGTCCGCAGAGTTCCAGACGCGAGTGCGGCGAGAGCAGAGGGAGGTAGCGTTTGAGAGCCGCTCGAGCGTCTGAGCGTCGAGCGGCGCTACCTCGCTAGAAGTAGCGTCTAAGTGCCGCTCGAAATAGCGGCTGTCAGCCGCCTTGGCGGCTGATCGATAGTTATCAAATCAACCTCCTACCCGCCCGCGCCGCCCGCGCGTCTGGAACTCTGCGGGCTGCCTAGAGAAGAACTGGTAGCATCAGTGCCCGGTGTATTCTCATTTTGGTGGAAACGGTGATGTTGAGTTTGCGCCACAAACACCATGTGAGCGATCCAAATGCCGTAGATGCAGCACCAATGCGATTCAAGATCTTCATGGATGAAGCGACTTTCTTCTGCTGCACGATGTAGCCAAGGTATTTGATGTGTTGCACCTGTTTAAATTCAACGTCATTTAAAAGCACGGACACTGGAGTTCTATCAGTCGTGAGGATCTCATTTTTTTCCGCATTGATAGTCAGACCGTAAGCTTCCGAAATCACGTTGATATCGTGTACAATACTCATGGCTTCATCTTCATCGTTCGCAAATACTCTGAAGTCCGCCGCCTGGCCAACAGCCGGGAGAGGAGGTGTGCCTGACCAGGAAACGGGAGATCAGGTGTTGCCAGTTTACGGCTGAATCGACGTTTTCAGATGTTGCCTGAACATTTTACGGGTCAACATCGGATCCGGCACAATTTACGGGTGTTGCCTGATCAGATTCCGGGACTGGCGTGTTGCCTGGCCAGGTTCCGAGACTCACGCGCTACCTGACCAGGTTACGGGACTCGAGTGTTGCCTGACCAAATTACGGGTGATGCCAGATACTTTTTTTTTGTGGTCGACCCCTTAATTTCCAACAATGCGAAGAGATTTCAAGATGAAACTTATGCCGAGTGAATATGTCCTTAACGTCCTCCCATAACACCAAAAATTTCGCAGTTTTTTGATCAAAAAGAATTTGATTTTCTCCATATTAACACACTAGTCGTGACCTTCGGCATATACGAAGCACGATGAACGAGCACTTATAGACGGCTAAGAGTGTCAGTCTTCAAGGTGGAAAAGGCTGCTTCATAAAGTGGCTTGTGTCCATGACGCGTTGATGTAATAAGTCGTCTACGCGGTACTTGAAGACAGAGTTTCATGGGGTGGCGCGGGACCCTGCTTTTCGGGGACCATGTTATCTCAATTTTGTGTAGGCGTTCGGGTGTAATGCCTGACCAGTTTCCAGGTGTTGGCTAACCAGTTTTCGGGTGTTGCCTGAACAGTTTCCGGGTGATGCCTGGACAGTTTCCGGGTGTTGCCTGACCAGTTTCCGGGTATTCATAGCTGCCTGATCAAATTCCGAGTCTGAAATTCCTGACCAGTTTTCGGGTGTTGCCTGACCATTTTACGGCTCTTCCTTGCCTGGCCAGCAGGCAAGCACGTCTGCTGGCCAGGCAACAAGACCCGTAAAATGTCCATGCGGAGGACTTCAGAGTATAGCTATGTTGTCTGCATACATCAAATCCGTTATAAACTGCCCTTGACCAAATTCGACTCCAATTCTGTTCTTCATGGCTGACCTCATGATAGCGTCCTTAACCGTATTGAACAGAAGAGGCGATATGACGCAACCTTGTCGTACTCCCGTGGATATAGAAAAACTTTCCGACATGCCTTCTTTGACGCGGACTCTGCTTATTGAGTCTCCGTATGTGTTTTAGAGTAGCTGTATGATTTTTGTCGGTGTTTCTTCTACAGCTAATGTAGTCCGTAGAGCGAACTGATTCACACTATCGAGCGCAGCCACGAAGTCGATGAACGCTATGGCGACACGCCTTCCACAGCGTATGTGTTCCTCCATGATTTGTTGAAGTGTAAATATTTGGTCTGAGCATCCTCCACCTGGTCGAAAGCCTGCTTGTTCTTCACGGGCAGCTTCTTCACGTCGCTCTTGTATTCTTAGCTGGATTATTCGAGTGAAAACCCTCCCAACGATGGAGAGGAGACTTATGCCACGGTACTTCTTGCAATCGTGTTTGTCCCCTTTCTTGTGAACAGGTACGATGATTGCCTGTTTCCACGCGCTTGGTATTTGTTGGAAGTCCATACCAGTCGAAACAGTGAGTGTGGCCGTAGAAGTGGTGCCTCGCCTCCAGCTTTCAGTCCTTTCGCAGTCCCGTTATCACACCCAGCAGATTTCCCTCGTTTCAGCCTGCTTACAGTCTTCTGGTCTCCTCTGTATCGGGTAGCTCAGTAGAAATCGATTTATTTGCGTATTGAACGTTAGGAGGACTCGGTATTGTTATCTTTGGTTCAGGACGATTATAGGGTTTTTGACAATGTTGCCGCCATGGAAACAGGCATTCAGCGGTAGTTTTCACGTAGTCGCCACTAGTTTTTCTATTGCATTCAGCAACCGTTTTATAATGCCCTCTGAGCCAGCGCAATGTCCAGTATAGCGTCCGATACTCGTTTTATGCTTGCTGTTTGTTCAAGCTTGCTTGCTACGTTGTCTCAGTGTTGCTTACTTCATATTTGAGGCGCCACAGCGTGGTGAAGTTCTCGATAGCGAACAATGTCGGTACACTTGTATATCTTTCGCATGTCCATCATTTCAAGGGATTCGTTTGAGATCCAGGTCTGAGTCGGTCTCCACATTATGGGACAGAAAGTGCTAGCGCAGTCTGTTGTAACACCGGCAATTGTCTGCGGCTTCGTCGGCATTCAGTGTTTCAGCTAGTGCTTCGGAGCGGTTTCTTAGTTCTATCTCAGCATGTAGGGTCAGCAAGTTGAGTCCAATCTCTCTGGCTCAAGGGAAGACTAGATTTCTTCTCACTCTTCTTGAGTCGCAGTTGCACTTTTGCTAGTACGAGATAATGATCGGATCCGCAGTCTGCACCTCGCATGACACGAATGTCTTGGAAGCTCGATCGAAATCGGCATAGCATGAGGAAGTAGTCGAGAACCGCTGAGTCCACTCCTTTCGGGGAACGCCATGTCAGTTTGTGCTTCAGTGGGTGTTGGAAGTAGCTGTTGCCAATCAAAATTGTTCGATGCCGCAAATGACAAGAGACGCGGACCGTTGTCGTTCATTTTGCCATGTCCGAAGCGCCCTATGGTTTCCTACCATCCTTCTCGGTGCGATTCAACGTGGGCATTAATATCTGCAGTTATTGTGATGAGTTCGCTATGTGGTAGTGAGTCGACAACAAGGTGTAATTGCGAGTAGAATCGATCTTTTGATGTGTCTGCAGCATCTTCTGTGGGAGCATAGACTACAACAATGTGCGCTGTGATAGTGCCTTCGAGGGTCGGTACTGCCATTCTGCTCGTGATTGGCTGAAAAGCGACAACGCTGCTGTAAGTTCTTCGATCCAACGCAAATCTAACGCCTTCGATGTGGTGTTCGCCTTCGGAGTAGTACAACATCATCCAGTCGTCGCTGTCAGGGGATGTTACTCGCGCGCATCTCGTTCCAGTAATCCGTAGTTCCTGTAGCACCGCGATCGATATGCCGTAACGTAGCAGTTCACGCATCACATTTTCCTTCTTTCGACGTGGTGGCCAGTGCGTATGCTCCAAGATGCAATCTTTAGGAGGCGTTTCGGTGCCGCGTCCTTTTGCCTTTTCTCTTTTCCTTTCTCTTTTTCTGCTCTGTGACCAGTATTCAACTCTTCATCAGCACCCTTGTCTCGGTAGTCCGCCAGCGCTGATGCATCAGTTGAACCCGGATGCTGTAGCCTTTGTTCGTGAAAACTTATCACCATTTCCACGTGGGTACACACCTTGTTTTACGATCAGTTGACGGGGGATCAACCCTCCTCCTTTATCCGGGTTTGGGACCGGCTACGGAAACCGTAGGCGGAGTCTGGTACACTACCAAGATTCATGTGAGAGGATTGCTGTGTGTTGCTTGCGAAAATTGACCCACAGGGAATAGCTTGCTGGGCTCTATTCCCCCGTGGGGGCTGGGCTAGGGTTCATCGGACGTACTCACGGGCTGATAGAAGGTGTGGATCGTTCCGACGTTGCAGAAACAGGAAGTCCAACCCCTGGATCCACCCGCGTCTCAGGGTAGGTACAAGGTCGCGTTTGGTCCGCGTTTAGCCCCCTATCCGCCATGTCGCGACTAACCAGCTGGGATCCTTTTAATGAAAATGGGTAAAAATGTTGGAAACAAAGTGTTATAAGTTCTCATACCTTATCACGGAATTTGCGTTGGATAGCGTGTTGGCGAGGGATCAGTTGCACGAAAACTTTTGGTGGTGAACCGTCGAAGCGACAGCGTCGCTGTGAAATACGCCATAGGCCTGAGAGGGAGTATATGTTAAGACAAAGGATCGCACGTAAGCGTAGGACTACTACAAGGCACCCGGAGGAGTTGGTCAGAAGATCCGGTCTGTTACAGACCACAAGTCCTGATTTAGTCCTCCGCAAATCCCGGTTCCCTCCTCCGCATGTCCCGAAATGGGAGTTTCCGAACAAAACTTATCACTACCACCGCCACTCGTAGATTTCGAACTCATTTACCATTGCTGCTCGATTGCTTACCAGTCTGCTGCTTTGCCTCTGCTCCATCCGTGTCTACAACCGAGGCACTAGTTGAGGCATCGACTAATGTTCTTATCGCAGTGCATTACCTAGTGAAAGGAGTGTTGCAGACTGCGATCTACCCCGATCAGGACAAAACGTTAAATACGTCACTGTAGGCCTATGGTAGTTGTAGCACACTTTTCACTAAAAAAAACTATCGACTGGTTTATTGATCTCAATGATTTTCCCCTATTTTGCCTAGGGAACGCTGAAGACATGTTTCTTGATGTTGTCTAATATACTGAACACAATATGACAACAGTTAGACATAAATTTACTCATTTGTTGATATAATCGTTTTCTATCGCTTTTGATGAGGAGATAGTGAATATATGCCCACTGAATACATGCCACTCTTGTGGACCGGTGCGTCGCGTGGATGTTCGGGTGCGCCACTCTGCGAGAGTTCCAGTTGCGATTGAAATGTGAAAATAAGCAGTGAGGATCCCCGATAAGCTCAACATATGTGTGACAACAGCGGAATTATTGAGCGATTTGCACGAACCAGGTTTCATGAATCCCAACCCAGGATGCTCGAAAGATGGCGCATCCTGCAAACTGGATTGAACAACTGCGGCCACTTTCCGCGCGAATTTTCAACTTTAACCTTTCTATGAAATTAGAGAGTTCTTGGCACAGTTGATACTAACTCGTTCTCTGAGAGTTCGTGTGGCAAACGCGTCTCACTTTCTCAGAAACTACGCAATAATTACTGTTTGAACTATTTTATCAAGAGACACCGCTCCTCTTCCTCAGACATTCAGGCGTTTGGAGCGCCGGTGAACCCACCCACTCTCAGCCGATGCAGGCTTCCAGCAGATAGTCCTGGCTGGAGCAGGAATACTTGCTGAAGGTGCGGATGGAGCAGCAAAACCTGCTGTGAGTGCGCATGACGCAGGACTTAAGCAGGTATTCCTGCAGCCTGTTTTTTTCCCCATTGCCACGTGACAGCAGAGGTGTACATAAGCCGGCAGACGGCTTTGGAAACTTAGTCCTGCTTCCGCTGCGGCGGAGAGCAGACGAGTCCTACGGGACTTGTCTGGCCAATTGAGGCTCGGTTGAAACCGTGGCCCAGTGTAACGACTGGCCAGATGAGATGCGTGGGATGCGGTCGCGTGCCGGTGCGGTGCGGGCGGGTAGATCTTCTTGCCACAACCGTCCGGCTCGCTGACTGCTGGCTTTGGAGGCGCATACGCTTCCGCGGAACTCATTTTTGTAGCCATCGGTTGCTGTACGGGTCCGTTGTGTTTTTATCCTACATGAGAAGGTTGAAAACTGTTCCAATGCAATCGAACACAAAACTTATTCTGGATTAATACGTCTTTAGTTATGCTTGTTAGGCACCAGTATTAAGGCGGCTAGTACTAGCCCTGCAGGATGACCTGCAATGCTCCTGTCATCCCAGCGGCAGGTTAACCTGCCCGACTCCTGTCATCCCAGCGGCAGGTTAACCTGCCCGACTCCTGTCATATCAGCGGCAGGTTCACGTTAGGTCTCACGCAGGATAAGGCGCAACAAACGGCGAAATAGGCGCGACAACTTCGCCCACTTTTGCGTTCGTCCCGCAGGTGTCATGCCGCGAGAAACGCTGTGGGCCGGCGCGACAAACGCCTGAATGTCTGAGTCTACACAAACTCACTTAGAACTCTCTATTATCAAGGAAAGAGAACTCCAAAACAGAATTATCAATAAATCTGAGGTCTTTTGCTGGGCGCCTGGTGCGTAGTAGTAAGAGGGTCGCTGCGCACGCACACGGTCGATGGTTCGAGCGCGACCGTGGCCAGCCAAGCCAACCATCCCTCCAGCGTCGGTTGATTGGTACTAGAGAGTATGAAGCACTGACTTTGTACATCGAATGCCCCCACAAGTCACTGTATAGGGCACATAAGCATTCAGTGCCTATACTATGCTCAGATGAAGTCGAATGCGTGGAACATCCCACAGACGGGTTTAGTTAAAGGCAGCACCCACGGAAATCCTCATTTTTGAGGTGAGTCGTTCTCCGTGTGGTCGGCTGCCAGACAATCACAATGGTGACTTGAACACAGAAAAAAGCGGCCTATCTTTGGAGCTACTGCCGTCGACAAAGAGCCTAGCGTAACCATTTTGGTGTCCGCCACGCCAGTTAACGCTGTCGATTTGGCATGCTACGAGTGGTCTAGCCTAATGTATCAGGGTGTATAAGGAATATTGTACAATGTAGGGTATGGAATGCGCACCATCCACAAGAATCCGTGACGATACGCGCGTATACCCTCAGCGGAAAACTCGTCCGCGCTGTGGACGCATGGAAAACAGCGTCTTCATTCCTCGTCTGCCAGCATGTTTCACGCTGTTTCATCATTGCCTATGAGTTCACTGTCTCTGATAACCTCAAAATTCAGCGAAACCTCAAACATGAAAATTTCCACGGGTGCTGCCTTTAATCCGTGGTTGAAACTGACAACTAAAAGAGCCATACATATGAAGCTTGAAAGCAGCACCCACGGGAATTTTTGTGTTGGAGATCTCGCTGAATTTTGGAGTTTTCGGGGAAGATGAACTCATAGGAAGTGACGAAACAGCGGGATCATCCTTGCCTATGAGTTCATCGTCCCTAAAACCTTGAAATTCAGCGAAATCTCCAACAAAAAAATTTCCGTGGGTGCTGCCTTTAACGCCGACCACTTTATCCTTTACCCTGAGGCCTTTCATGCACGCTGTCGTTTTCGGCGGTTTACACAAATCATGTTTCTGTAGTTATCAGAAAAGACCTCAGAGTAAGGCTGTTCCTCTGTTTGGGCATGCACAGTGGTATTGACGCTGTATTTTGTATGAATCACATTGTAAAAGAAAGACTTCAGACACCTTAATTAAATCATGATTTATAGCGGAAATGGCAATAAGAACCCGTGTAGGCCCTAATGTAGCAGAAGGATTCAGTGCAGCGCAACAAACATTGGAGAAATAGGCAGAATTCACTGCTTTGTGATGTCAGGAATCGGGGGGGGG
>JARK01001582.1:284136-301188 GCA_000688135.1 Ancylostoma ceylanicum
TTATCGGATTACCTGCCATGTTCCTCCGCACCCATCCGAGGCTTTTATCAGCGTTCGGGGGTATGTCGCACCCCCCGATTACAGGCTCCACAAGTCCCGATTGTTTTTCGGGCCCTGATCGCACCCCTCGACTACGTCCTCCGCCTGTCCCGAAGCAGGCGGTCACCGCATGACCAATAAACTTTCTTAAGAAATGAGGGCTATCGTCCTCCGCATGTGCTGACATTTTTGTCTGAGCGTTGTCGATTGAGACACAAATGATATTGTGGAGGAGAAGGAGGGAGCAAAATTATACTCATATCAAAATAAGCGCAAATGTGGTCGGCAGCAATATTCCAGAATCAGTAGACTTGCTGCGTAATTCCAATACCACTTTTTTCACTGTGGGATGTTTGCGAGCACCTGTCCCACTGGTCAATCCCTAGCGTTTTTCCTTCCATTTCGGCGCCGGCTCACATTGGTTCACCAGTATCTAGACGGTTTCCTCTTTTTTAGGCAGAACGGACCCCTCGTCCATTGGCGTTCTGCGCACTACTGAGCGCAGGTGCCCCTTTTCCATCGGTGGATCCCTACCCTAGCGCTCTCCACACTGTAGAGCGCTAGTACATCCATCCTACTTCGGTACCTCCATGTCGTGAGTTTCCCCATCTAGTGGGCTATTGCAGCCCTATGCTCCATGGGTCCACCCATTACATGACGATAACCAAACTTTTAGGCCACACAGTAGATACCGCTTTTGTTGCAATGAACTTTGTAAGAACCAAAATGTCATCAGTTGGACGGACAACTGAGCAGATCACTGTTTCTCGAAGTTAACATAGAATTTCAGTAACGCAACTCTCCCGTATGGGTTTTAAAAAATGAATTTTCTGTCGATTCACAAAACTCGTCGACCGTGGTGCCATTTTGTTAAGAACTTCACTGACAATTACCAGACAAATCACCATTCGGCTTTGATTGACACACACACTTTGCAGCTATGCTGGTCCTGTAGTTCCGCAACGTGTTTCTGATGAATTTAAATACGAACTTGACGAAATGTTTGTTTTGAGAGCGAAATTCGCTGTGGTAATTGTAAGTAAACCAGAAATGGAAATAAATAAAGAAAATAAACCATGCATTTCAGATAGATGTTCGGGGTTCCAATGGTCGTGGGTGGAAGTACCGAAGTGCTTTCTATGGGGCACTTGGTACAGTTGAAATCGACGATCAAATCGTGACTATTCGGTGAATTTCTACTCAACTGCTGCCAATATGGTTCCGTAAACCTACGTTTTCCAGGAATGTTCTGAAGAAGTACCCATTTCTTGACGCGCGTCGCCTTTTCGTCTTTGGTTGGTCGTACGGTGGCTTCGCAGCCGCCTCGATAGTGGAACGAGCGCCCGAAGCATTCTTCAAGTGCGCTATATCTGTCGCTCCAGTTGCGAATTTCCTGTACTACGGTAACAATGTTCATTTTTTGTTACAAAATTTATGTCTATTCGTGCTTAATCGGCGATTAGTGACACTTGCAGAAACGTCATACACCGAGCGATTTATGGGGGACGCTGGCGAGGCGGCTTATGATGCCAGCGACATCACAACCAATGTGTCAAATTTCAAGACAACTCGTTTGCTGCTAATTCATGGGTTGTATGATGGTTAGTCTTAACAAAAACGTTAGAGACGTCTTCCGAAAGTGGGTGACGAGTTCCACAATATGACCAAAATGCGGTTCTGAGGAGGAATCATTGCACTATTTTGTCTTTTGCTACTCTTTTTTTAGTGTCAGTGAAATTGATTCCATTATAACTTTGTACCAAAGAGCCGTATGCACACCTCTCCCCGGCCATCCCCGGTCCCCAACCAGCCCCGCCCGGGAGTACCCCCGGCCGAAGATGGTTGGGGAAAACTCGTATGCACACCTCCAGGAATTCCTTCGGGGAGAAACTGACCATCTAATTTGCGTTGGAGCGTTGATTTTACGCATTCGTCTCATCTCATCTCATCCCCGTCCCCAGTGGGGATGCTCGGGGAGAGGTATGCATACGGCTCAAGGTGTATTCGAGGCAATGGGTGAGCAATTTAGTGAAAAAAACTATAGCATAATTCCAGAAAACGTCCATTTCCAACATAGCGCTCTCTTCATAGACGCTTTGCAAAGAAATAACATTGATTTCGATCTCATGGTGAGTACGGTTTTGGAAAAGTACTAATCATACTCTTAATTTACACATTCGCGACAATGTGCTCAACACGCATGGTGCAACGCGTGAGACCGCGTGCTCAACCGGCTGAGCACGCTCTCGTCCTCCGTGTGGTCGGTCGGCTGCCAGACAATCACAATGGTAATTTGAACACAGAAAAGAGCGGCCTATCTGTAGATATACTGACGTGGACACAGAGCCGAGCGTGGCCATTTTGGTGTCCGCCACGACAGTTAACGCTATTAATTTGGCAGGCTACGAGTGGTCCATCCTAATGCATCATGTTGTGTAGGGAACATTATACAGTGTAGGGTATGGAATGCGCACCATCCGCAAGAATTCGTGATGATACGCGCGTATACCCTCAGCGGAAAACTCGTCCGCGCTGTGGACGCATGGGAAACAGCGCCTTCATTTATCGTCTCCCGGCGTGTTTCACGCTGTTTCATCATTGCCTATGAGTTCACCGTCTCTGATAACCTCAAAATTCAGCGAAACCTCAAACATGAAAATTTCCACGGGTGCTGCCTTTAATCCGTGGTTGAAACTGACAACTAAAAGAGCAATACATATGAAGCTTGAAAACAGCACCCACGGGAATTTTTGTTTTGGAGATCTCGCTGAATTTTGGAGGTTTCGGGGAAGATGAACTCATAGGAAGTGACGAAACAGCGGGAAACACGCGGAAAGGTGAGAAATGAAGGCAGCGTTTTCCGTGCGTCCGAAGCGCGGACGAGTTTTCCGCTGAGGGTATACGCGCGTAACGCCACGAAATTCTGTGGATGGTGGGCATTTTATACACCACACTGTACATTATTCCATAAACTACACTATATACAGCGTTGGAACACACGTCGCATACCAATTTGATAGCGTTAACTGGCGCGGCGGACACCAAAATGACCATTCTGGCTTCCGTGTCCACGGAAGTATCTCCGCAGGCAGGCGGTTATTCTTTGTTTTCAACTTACCGTTGTGATTTACTAGCAGCCGGCTACACAGTAAGCGACTGAACTCGAAAGTGTAAGTTTCCGTGGGTGCTGCCTTTAACTTACTTACTTCCTAACTGTTATGAAGGTGTACTTCTTGAATTTGTTCCAAGCTCACGCATATTTGCATTCATTTGCATTCTTATATTCCTGCATTTTCAGAGTACTATGCTGCAGACGAAAAATTCCTTCTACGTGGGACCACGTGCTCAAGCGGTTCAGCACACAAGATGGGCCGCGCCTTACCGTAACCCATTCAGGCGTGGAGCAAAGTGTAAGGTGTGGCCGCACTTCCAACGCCACATTTAAGGGCAAAAGCCAAGGAAATGAGGGTTCATGGTTCTCTTGTGTTGCTAATTGCAGTGAAGGCTTCTTCCGCGCGCATGTTTCTCGTGGTTTTGGGGTCCTGTAGTAGTAGTTTTTTTTTTCAGATTGCAGGCAGTTCCAGCAAAATCACCGTGAAAAGCAATCAGGTATGACTACAGCAACAGAGGTCAACGCTGGATACACAACGGACAATGTGTTTTTCTGGTGTGCCATCTATGACACCATCAAAGTTGCAATGCTAGGCATAATCGTAACTAGAACAGCTAACTACTGCTAATCCATTAACACATTCGCGACAATGTGCTCAACCGGTTGAGCACGCATGGTGCGACGTGTGGGACCGCATGCTCAACCGGGTGAGCACGCCCTTTTCACAGTTATATTTTTGTGAAGCAATCTTAATGAGCAAACTCCTATACAGTGGTATACTAACAAATGTTCAAGCGATCTATAAACGCGATGGGCAGAGCAGATATCCTTTCGTACTTCTTTAATGCGCGGTTGAAACGGACAAGTAAAAGAACAATTTATATGAAGATTCACTTACTTACTTACTACCTCTTATGCAGGTGAACTTCTTGAATTAGCTCCAAGCTCGTGCATATCTGCGTTTTGGTTTGTCTCAAATTCGCGCATTTTCGGAGTACTATGCAGCAGAGGAAAAATTCCTACCACGTGGGACCAGGTGCTCAAGCGGTTGAGCACGGGTCCTACTTGTGCAAAAGCGCGTGTGTCCCACGTGACACACCATGCCAAAAGCGTAAGGTCGCGAATGTGTTAACTAATACTACCTGACATAAACGTCCAGTACAAAGCGTACACATTGCACTAGATGATTCCCACTTATTGCACTATCATAAAGAAGAGTAAATGCTTTGCTTGCGGAAGAATTTCATATATTCTTCGATGCCACATGAACATGAACGCATCATGGAGAACGGTTATGATTAGCACATTGAAAATCTATTGTATATACATACAGGGAACGTCAATCACTATTGCCACTCCCGTAGCCGCAACATCCACGCGGCGCGGGGCGAGGCAACACCCAACATCCACAGCGCTCACCCGCGCCGCGTGGATGTTGCGGCCGCAGGAATGGCAATCGTGATTGACGTTCCCTGTATGGCTGTTTAAAGGGGGGTTCTATGGGTTGAACACCAATAATTGGGCTACTGAAGCAGAAAAGCATTAATTTTCCTAACTTATCTTCTTGTAAATACGATAGAGTTTGATTTCAACTGAAAATTGATCGAACCAATTCTGAATGGGAAAAGTTGGACGCGGATTTATTGTAAATGTCTTCTGCAAACAGAGCACCCTTCGCTTTGGCAGTACAATAAGTGGAAATCGAAAGGTGGGATGTTTACGGTATGTGTTGCCTATCCCAAGTATTAGGTTGTCGCGGAAGTTTCCCGCCATTCACTTTCGTGCATTGCCTAATTTTTCAGGACTGTTCTGGAACTTTCTATCCAAAGCATTATGGGTTGGCCAATAGCCATTTCCAGTTTGTCCTACCATTCCGTTGAGATTATGACAGAAAAAATCGTCGTTGACTACAAACATGTTCTGCTGCTTTTCCTTTCAGAGCTGAGGAAAGACAGCAACGCAAGCGATGCCCCAACAAGCATATGTCATGCAATAGATCTCTACTGTTCCTCTTAGTATGCAGTGGAGATTTGGATCCACAAGTTCAAAGTCGGTAGCTAAGACTTGAGACAAATCATGATCTGGAAGGTAGGGTGAAGCGGAGGACGGGCGCCTCCTGGGGCTAATTGGAGAGAATCCGTGGCGTGATGCCCGTCGGCTGGTAGAGGGACCCCAGGGCTATCATGGCACCTAACTTTCCAACTACATTGCTTCGGAGAGACAAGTGAGTATGGCGCATGTATTCATCATGATCTGAGCCGCTATCAGAGCTTCAAGTGTGCAGGGAGTGCGTCGAAATTTTTTAGGTTTTGACGTGCTCTCGTTTGGTTCCGCAGCTCAGTTACTAGAATCGAGAAGTGGCCTCCTTATGTAATTCACGTGAGGTAATGTGGATGGTTCGGACACCAGTAACTTTGGATTCCAGCGTCAAAACGAAAACTACCTCCTCAGGAGACATTCTCAATGTTTGGCGGAATTGCGAAAGAACCATAGGTTCGGAGCAGCTGCCAACAAGCCCTACTGTTACCGCAAGGGTTCTTGTCTATAAAAGTGGCAAACATATAGCGTAATTATCGGTTGTATTAAAGAAGAAAAATTATTTCGAAAGAGAAGACTGAAAATGGCGGGAAACTTTCGCAACAACCCAATAGTATTAGTTTAGCGCTGTTATTGGACTAGGACTATGCTCAGATTTGCAACATCGATGTTGTCAAAGTCTGACTCCAGTACTTCTGGAAAGGATCACCCAAGAGCATATGCATGCTCCTTCAAAAGCAAATAAAAGGTGTGCGGTACGTCAACACATCAGTAGAAAGTTCAATAACACTATGTTATGGATCCAGCAATCAGACTTGTCAGTGGTGTCGTTCTTGCTTCTTCTCGTGGGATGATGCTTTCAGATCTGCAGAAGATCTGAAAGAAAAGCTACTAAAGGACTCCAAAACTGGGAGAAACTCACGGAAGAAGCCTTCATTACAGAATGCCTTGTCAGAAGAGTTAGGCGTTATTCTCTACTAGGAATCGTAGTCGGCGGACCTTTTGAAGGAGAACTGAGTTGAAGAATTTCTATGGAATTTCACTTTAGATTTGATCACTAGGGGCAATTACGAGTGAGAGACTTTATGCGCAGAGTTGTTGTCGCATCTTCCGCAAGCAAAGCATTAACTCTTCTTTATGATAACGCAATAAGTGGGAATCAACTAGTGCAATGTGCGCTTTGTACTGGACGTTTATGTCAGGTAGTGCTAGTTAAGGGGTTAGCAGTAATTAACTGTTCTAGTTACGATTATGCCTAGCATTGCTACGTTGACGGTGTCATAGATGGCAAAGACACACTCCCTTAGTTCTGGAAGTTATTGCACATACCGTTAAATGTGGCGTTGGAAGTGCGGCCACACCTTACACTTTGCTCCACGCCTGAATGGGTTACGGTAAGACACGGCCTAAATAATTCATCTTGTGTTCAGCACGGGTCCTGCTTGTGCGAAATCGCGTGTGTCCCACGTGACACTACATCCCAAAAGCGTAAGGTCGTGAATGTGTTAACTGGCTTGCCATTTGTGTGTCTGATCAGGGCAGTCAATCGTTAGGGTCCAGGGCTATCTATACCACCCTGTTCTGCGTGGCGAGTTATGTGTGAAAATTCTGAATTTTCATTTTTATCTTGATAGACAAGTGTCTCGGTTCAAATTTAGTTGTCGATTTTTGCATTGATTGTTGTTATCACACCTGAAACGAATGAGATTGGTCCGCGATTATTGAATGCTCCGATATGAGTCTTTTTCCCAAATTCTTCTGGAGCGCAGAAGTGGGGTCGGAGCCTCTGCCGAAACTCCTTAGTCTCATCAAAGATACTTGTTATAGTCGTGCTCAGTGCAGAGAAGAACTGCTGGAGACATATCATCATACTACATCAGAAAGGGTATAAACAATCGGTAAAAAGCATGTATTATCCGTATTTAACTTATTAAGAACTCGTTTTACATGCTCTCATCCTTTCCTGAGGAAACGTGGAAATATCTATAAATCGTTCGAACAGTTCCTTATCTAAAATACTCGGCATCATTGATTCTATGATAAATTGTTCTGCGTTCAAGGTTTTTCAGATGGAACACCGTTATTTACCAAACAATTCGGCTTCTCGCCGTCCTTAGAGGTGTAGTCGACCACCTTGCAGACGCGACGAGAAGCCGAAACGTGAGGTCAACAAAGATGTTCCATCTAAAAAAACTTTGAAGGCAGAAGAATTCAGAATATTAGGTTGGTGCAAAAATAATGCGCTTTTTTTGTCGCCTCATCTTTGGTGCAAAAAAATTCCGGCTGTTATCATCACCGATATGGGAACTTGCATACCTTCTTGTAGCAAATTTCACGGCCTTTCCAAAGGCTCTGTTCAACAAAATCCATAACTATGCTGATTTTCCAATTTCGGAATGAAATTTGCCAAAACAGAACTTTTATCGATTTGGTGAACTGAAATTGGCAGCATCGCAACAGGGACCGCTCGGAATGCCGTAGTAGTTCCGACTAAGAGAATACTAGCGAATACATAACGCGATGCCGCTTTATTCCGACGTGCACACTAGATATCTGGCTCGACTTCGAGTCGAGTATCGAGTGAATCGACTTTCGAGTGACTCGAAATGTTGATCATTCTAAATTAATGAAAAATCGAATTATTCGAAATATCGACTATTCGAAAAAGACACTCATTCGACTACATGATGGATGAAAATTATTGGCGCTTCATTTGGCGCTTTTGCTTTCTCATGTATTTGTCGAATAACTCGATATATCTGTTCACTCTTCAAATTGATCGAACAACATCTGGAAGAGCAGCAGGAGTGGAAATAACGGAGTTACTCGTAGATCAGAATATCACCACAACATCCCACTAAGGCTCTGTTTAGACGAGGTCCTCGAGAAAGCAGCTCTTCTATTCGGAGTCGCTCACACTAAACATTAAACAGCGTATCGAAATAAATAAATAAATAAATAGCTTTATTCACAGAATGCCGTTATAGGTGGCAGGGCGAGAGGCGGGTGGTGGTGCGGCGACCTTTCAGTGCCATTTTATTCTTTCGCGCGCCTAGTCCGGGTGGACGTCCACATGCTTCAGGTCTGCGTGCAGTGTGTCTAGTATACATTGGTATCCGAACGAATATTTTCGAACGAATATTCGAATAATTCGAAATTTCAGTTATTCGAATATTCGAAAAAATGCTGAAATTTGATTATTCGAATATTCGAAGTATTCGAAAAGCCTCAAAATTCGATTGCTCGAATATACGAATTATTCGAAAAGTTCAATTATTCGATTATTCGAATATCCGAATATTCGAGCACTCTAGTTCGAATACTAGGTCGGATGAAAGGGATATTGCAGATTCGACGTCGCATTTCAAGCCTTGACTTTGGCAGATCAAAAATCGTATTGTAGAAAAATTTTCAATTAGGTTATAAAACTAGTTGCTGAGTATTAACATAGGCGTGTGAAATCACTTGAAGTGTAAGTTTGATGCCCGAAATCATGGACATGAAAATAATTGTGGTCCACGCCAATCTGCTGCTGATGAGGCTCACATAATTGAAGTGACTGAAGAACATTTCGAGATAACCTCTATGCATACCTTTCATAGTGCCAAAGCGAAACGCACGGAGAAAATGATCAGATTTGCGACCAGCATGGTAAATAACCCTTGCGAGCATGCTCCAGCCACGTCCCGAGCAAAATTCGCGAAAATCAATAGAATCAATAAATCAATAAACATGTCGCTCAAAATTGGTGTGAGATCCGTGATCAGCGTGATGGATTATCCCAGTGGGCACATTTCTATTCGGATTGGAGCTAAACTGAGAAAACCGATGAAATCGATCGATAAATCGATATCCGGATCGATAACATCCTGTGAGGAGTAGCCTAGACCCCAGCTAGGTTTGGATGTTCTCCGTACTCCTTCCTTCGCCACGTCTTTAAGATACTCCTTCTCATCCTTTGAATTTGGCGCCCACGCGCGCGCCCAGATTTTTTGAAAAAGTTGTCGTAAGCGTTGCTATGTTTTACATATAGATCTGTATTACTCTGCCTGCTTTCAGCTACCTTATCATGTCCATCAAGAACGAATGTGGGCTTTTTAGAACCTCTGAGATCGTGAATCTGTTTTGAACAGAGGCGTTGCCACCCGAGGACTTTTCTAAATGAAAAGTCAACTGCTTGAATTGGAATTTGCATGTTTTTTTCATTGACCACTGAAGGGCACTTCTACGACTATCTCTCTGAGGAAAAAAGCGCTGATATATACGTTGGCTGGGTATCGATAGCGAGTGAAATCGGCCGTTGGAACACGCCGGGATTGTCACGTCACAGATAACTCCGAAGGTTTCGGACTTTGTTCTAATCTAAGCAGCGTATACTTTGATGGAATAAGTATAATAGGATGTACTTTTTGAAACTTACTCCGGCATAATTCACGAATTTCTTTCTCCTATACTGTGTAAAATAAGAAACAATCAAGTCGCACTCTTGCTTCACCTGCGGTTCAATTCGAGTAGGACCCAATTTTTACAACACTTTTTTCCTTTCACGTGGCCATAAACAAGTGCATGACGGAGACCTATGTCATCATCGAGATTTTGGACCGGTCCTTTTGTGATAGCTTCCGTAAGTGCCTTTAAAATGCCTTCGTCAACCTCAACTTTACGCCTGCGACTATGTTCAACGTTTGAGTCCTACGTCTCAGATATGGGTCCCCTAAACAGCATTTCTTACCTCCAATTCCCTCCCTTAATATCCGTTCCTTTTCATTTGCACTGCGTTGAGACAAAGATCAAAGGCAGCACCCACGGAAAATTCCCTTGCTGAGGTCCCGAAAGCTTTGAAAAACCCAGGACTCGGGGAGCATATTCGGCACACAAGCCGCACTCGAAGCGACCTTTTACCCACTTATAACGGGATCGCCTAGGATTGGACGGACTTATTTATCAGCTGATTGTACGGGTTTTCGTTGTTTCGTTTTCGCAGTTAGAGCACCGAAATCTTTTTGGAGCGCGGGAGAGATCGATTACCAGTTGATCTCTTTGTCAAACGTTGCCCTTCTCGGAGGAATTCACTTGTCTTGCTTTCAGAATTGCGTAGTTCTCTCTGATTTTTTCAATTTTTTCCTGTTTCTGGTAGCTGCGGTCGTTTCCAGTAGATTTCCACGGTAAATATGGTTGTTTCAGTATTGTTAGCGCTAGAGTCTGGCGGATTTTCAATTTTGTCTCGTTTCTTCTTTCCTGGGGAATTCTACAATGTCTTGATTCTCAGTTGACATCTTTTTTAATTGTTACTTATTTTCCAATAATTATTTCTGGCGAAAAAGACTGCCTTATCGATCTTTTGATATCGGATCTCAACCATAGCTTGCGAAACTCGGTCATATTTGTTGAACGCTTCGTGAATATGGAGCTTCAAAAACAGTTTTCCCAATGCCAACGTGAAGTTTTGTGTTTAAGAAAGTGGCAACCACCTTCGATACCGACGAAGTATGTTCAGATCCTAAAGTCAAAAATTTTCGTGGGTGCTGCCTTTAAGCTAATGCTATAGATTGAGACGATTTTTTGCACTCACTTTCCCTTAGATTTATTCACTACGAAACTAAAAATGATTATTAGATTTGGAAAACAGTGCCAGAAAGAGAACTAAGCTCTGAAGCATGTAGTCGAAACATTTCTATGCCTAATCAGAGAGCGACTACGATTCGCATTTCAGAATTTCGACATTGATTCTGCAGCAACCTATAAAAGGCAGCACCTAAGGAAAATTTAGCTGTGAACATTCCGAATGTTTTAATAAAACCCAGAACTTGAGGAATACTTTCGTGGTATGAGCTGCGTTGGAAGTGTCCTTTTCCTTACTTTCAATGAATTCGCCTAGGATCAGACGGACTCGTATCTCAGCTGATTGTATTTGCTTTCTCGGTTGCATTCGGTTGCATCAGAGCACCGAAATCGTGTTGGAGCGCGGGAAAGATTGATTTCCAGCTGAACTATCTGCCGAATCATCGCCCCTCACTAGTGAATTTTCTCGCTATGCCTCGGGAACTAATCCAATTGCCCTCATTTCTCGTTTATTTCGTGTTCATGATAACTGCGATGATTTTGCATTGGCATTTCACGATTCTTTGACTAGTATTAGCGATAGCTTTCAACGAGATTCCAGTTTTCTTTCATTCCTTTTCGGTTACGAAACTCTACAATGTTTTTGTCCTTGAGGGACCCCTTTGTTAATCGGTGTGAATTTCCCAATGGTCATTTCTTTTGCAACGATGCGGAGAGGCCATGATTCACAAAAAATAACTGATTTCGGCAAAATCCGTATCGCTATCGGTTCTCATCCCACGGTTCGCGCAACTCGGCCACACCTGCTGGACGAAACCAGATTATCAACTTGTAAAACCAGTATTTTCAATCCTTATGGAAAGTTTCGTATTCAAGAAAGCGTTGAGCACCCTCGTCACCTTCGATGTATGCTGAGATCTTAAAGTCGAAATATTCTGTGGGTGCTGCCTTTAAGTGCTGACAAATCCTAAAGCTCATCGTCGCACTGATTCCTACAATTTACGACAAAAGGCGCAAAGGTAACAATGACCTCATGTGTGTAGAAGTGTACTAGATTTTCTGGACCACTACACTACACTACACTACACTACACTGTACACTACACTGTACACTACACTGTACACTACACTGTACACTACAGTGTACACTACACTACACCACACTACACTACACTGTACTACACTACACTACACCGTTCACTACACTACACTGTACACTACACTACATTACATTACACTACACTGTAAACTACACTACACTGTACACTACACTACACTACACTACACTACACTACACTGTACACTGCGCTACACTACACTACACTACACTACACTACACTACACTGTACACTACACTGTACACTACACTACACTGTACACTACACTACACTACACTACACTACACTACACTACACTGTACACTACACTACACTGTGCACTACACTACACTGTACACTACACTACACTGTACACTACACTACACTGTCACTACACTACACTGTACACTACACTACACTGTACACTACACTGTACACTACACTACACTGTACACTACACTACACTACACTACACTACACTACACTACACTGTACACTGCGCTACACTACATTACACTACACTGTACACTACACTATACATTACACTACACTGTACACTACACTACACTACACTACTCTACAAAGCGGTCTCTATGAAGTCAATGACACTCATTTATTCGAATAATTCGAGAAAACTTCTAATCGAAATTCGAATACTTTGAAAAGTCCGAATGTTCGATTATTCGAGTATCCGAATAATTCGAAAAGTCCCAAAATTGGATTGTTCGAATATTCGATTTATTCGAAAAAACAAATATTCGGTTGTTCGAATATTCGAATATTTGAGAGAAAAAATTCGAATACCAATGTATAGTGTCTAGTATAAATTGGTGTTCGAATTTTTTCTTTCGAATATTCGAATTTAAAAAACCGCTACAATCTTGTGGCAATTCTGAAAAATTCCGTGGAAAAAGCGCGTTTCTCCCCCCACTCCACAGGCTCAATTTAGTGAACAAACTCTCAGGAGAGGCAAAGAACTTCACGAGGGCTTCTCAGTCACCCTATAGCCCCAATCTGGTCCTGGGGACCGGGTTGACGGGGGCTTATAACGCTCGAAAATTAATTTGCAAAGTTGTAAAGCCACTATCTACGATACCACCCGTCTTCAAAATTTTCCTCATAGGGCATGATTTTTAATGCTACGAAATCGAGCTCTTTTAGAAGGATGGCAAGAGACCGCCAAATATTGGAGTTTGTGGTTCCATCAATAGCTGTTTTCGTTCTATTTCGAAGGTAAAAAGACTGTCGATGGTGCTAACCAATGAGTGAGACGGCTAGCACCGTTATCCTTCCGTTGCACCCATCGTTGAGCGATATGCTCACAACATTTTGTTCGGAACATTGATAATTGGAAGAAAAGGAAGCAGTCAGAATTGGTTCCATCTACGTTGTAGTTCACAACAATTGTTTCACGCTTGGAGAACAGCCCAACATCGCTACGTTCTCCGTATGCGCTTGATCTGTTCTTATAAGCACCAAATCGTCCGAGAATATCTGCGCACCATTGAGGTCCTAGCCCTTTTCCAAGAAATTTACGGCAAGCTTCTCCACAATGCTTGATAGAACAGATGTGTCTTTGACTTTTCATTCTTTTATGACATTGTTCTTAGTTTTTCAAAATTAAATTTGGTTCCTATGTAAACATATTTTGAAATACTGGACCCCTATGTTCTCATTTGGCGGGACCACACTTCTTTTCAACGCAGTTCCCCTACCACCAGTTTGCCACCGCTAGTTAGAGTCAAATAAAATTCGAATAATTATTCGAATATTCGATTATTCGTTTATTCGAAACATTCGAATATTTGAAGAAGTAGATTATTCAAATTGTTCAAATGATCGAATTCGATGTTTTCAAATTATTCGATTATTTGAACATTCAAATATTCGGCCTTTCCGGAATATTCGCTTATTCGAATATTCGAAATAATATTTCGAATGCAACACTCTATTCGTCTCCATCGCACATAGTCGGCGTTCTACTTCCTTGGTGGCTGATGAGCATTCGGCACCATGCAGTGCCACAGATCGAACGACTGTTCGATACACCTTTGACTTGAAGCGATCTAGGATATTTTTGTCGCACAGCACTTCAGTCAACGAACGCCACTTCAACTACGTAGCGTTGACGCGACTACTTTATAGGCTAGATTGCCATCAGCTGAGAGAGTTGAGTCGAGTTACTTGAAGTAGTCGGTTCCATTCAAGTCGTTACCATCAACTTGAATGGTGGAAGGCTCGTCAGGGTTGGTCATCATATACTCAGACTTCCTGACGTCTACCCGAAGACCGAACCGGGCTAGACGTTCGCTCCAAGCCTGCGTCCGCCGCCCAAGGTCATCCCTTAGTTCTGACGCGAGCATGACGTCATCTACGTATAGCGGAGTTCATGGTGCCGACCTCTACAGGTCTCTCGTTATGGCGTCCATGACAAGGATGAAGAGGAGCGGTGAGAGGGCTGACCCTTGATGCACGCCCACGGCGATTGGGAATTCTGCCGATGAACATGCGGCCGTTTGGACTCGATTCCTTGGATCGGCATAGAGGATCCTAACCTATTCGAAGAGCTACTCAGGGACTCCGTGCCACCGCAGTGCGCATCAGATTACTTCATGTGGAACGCGGTCGAAGGCATTCTCAAGATAAAGGAAGGCTAGGTGCAGTGGCTTCTGTTTCATGCGATGCTTTCCGATCAACAGGCGTGCCGCAGTTGGCTACCAAACCACACTCGTTCGTTGAAACCCGGATGATGTCGCGGGCTCGGAGGTAGATAATGGGTTCGAATATCTTCATGCTGTGTGACAGCAGACATAGTTCGCACAATCCGCAGAGTTGCCTCCTCCCTTCCAGATCGGAATTGTGGTGCTGCTCTGCCGAGCCACAGGAGTCTTGTTCTCTTTGACGCTCTCTTGCACTTCTAAGATTTATATTTTTATGAAGCAATCATAACTGGCAAACTCTTATGTAGTGATATGTTAACAAATGTTCAAGCGTTCTATACACGCGATGGGCAGAGCAGACATCCTCCCGTACTTCTTTAATGCGTGGTTGAAACCGACAACTGAAAGAACAATACATATGAAGCCTTACTTATTTACTTAATACCTGTTATGCAGGTGTACTTCTTGAATTAGTTCCAGAATCGTGCATATTTGCGTTTGGTTTGTCTCATATTCCTGCATTTTCGGAGTACTACGCAGCAGAGGAAAAAATCCCTTCCACGTGAGGAAAAATCCCTTCCACGGGAACACGTGCTCAAGCGGTTGAGCACGGGTCCTACTGTGCAAAATCGCGGGTGTCCCATGTGACACTACATCCCAAAAGCGTAAGGTCGTGAATGTTTTTATTGGCTTGCCATGTGTGGGTCTGAGCACAATAGGTGGAATACCCTGAGAACGAGTCTCACCCAACCTTCACTTTTCGGCCGAACCTGGCGGAAACCTTCACTTTTGGTGGGTACATGTTGTTACCTAGATTTGTTGCATAGATTGCATAAAATTCTCAGAATTGCGTGCCAACTTTTCTGGAAAACTTCAGACGCGCAGAAGTAGGGACCGCGTTGCGCCCCGTCTCGCGCGCAAAAGTGAACCTTTCTCAGAAGCGAGGTTCCTGGAAATAGAGGAAGATTCGCTCTTTCTAACGGTGCGCAGCATTCCCTGGTTGCCTTTGAAACCAAGCCGAAATTTTTATCCAAAGTTCGGCAATTTTTAAAATTTGGACGCTATTTTCAGCTTTCATTTTAATCATTTTTCAGATTCGAAGTTGCCGGCGTGTTCAGCTCGCGATTCTGCGTCGATTGGTACCCAGATGCAGGATGGATCTTCGCTGTGAAGCGAGAAATGCCGGTTGAGAATGCTACAACGGGCATTCTCACCGGCTAAACGAGAAAGTACAGGAGTGGAAGAGACGCAGACAAGGGCAAATGAGAATGCCCGGTATAGCATTCTCACCAACCGGCATTTCTCGCTTCGCAGAGAAGATCCATGAGAAGATCCTGCACCCAGGTACCGATCGACGCAGAATCGCGAGCTGAACACGATAGCAACCTCATATCTAAAAAAGGATTTCAATGAAGGCTGAAAAAAGCGTTCAAAGTTTGAAAATAGCCGGATTTTGGAAAAAAAATTCGGCCTGGTTTTGGAAGCAATCTAATAATCTTGCAGACTTGTGGAAAGTGCAAATCTTTCTCTATTTCCCAGGAACCTCGCATCTGCGAAGGTTTAATATTGCGCTCACGACGGGTCGTGGCGCGGACCCTACTTGTCCGCGTCTCAATTTTTTCACAAATTAAGTGGCTAAGTCTGAGTTTCTTAAATAACTTATGCGGTGTATTTCTTTTTCGCGTGAGTAAGCACACTGTGCTTACTAGTTAGAGAATGGCTCTTTTGAGGTGTGCTCGCAACTTTTTTGAAAATAGGCGTTCGAATTTCAAAACAAAATCGATTTTTCTTGGATGAATTCTCACTCTGGCTTCCGTTCCAAGTGGGACCCCTTGATATTTTCAAGCAGTGTTCTCACTTTTCTAACGTGAAATCACCGTGCTTCCGGGATCCTCTCTGAATTAAGTGGTGTCAAATTATGGAACATGTGTGCATGTTCAGGACTAGATTCTCGCTCAGTATTTATTGCAGATGGCAACGCCGTGTAAAGCTCTGTGATAGTGAGTCGTGGCATAGTATTAGTAACCAGTCTGGCCGTCCGGCTAACGCCGGACTTCCAGACCTTTCCTTATGCTCGCTTCGCTCGCATGACTTCACCTCGCATCCATTTTAGTGAAACTATGGTCAAGCCAGTTTTCGCTCCGTTTCCCATAAATGCTCTCCCCCATAATTCATCAAAGAGGACTGCTTGCGTCTCTCAGAGCAATTTTATCATTTTCTCGAGTGAAATAGCTAACTGTAGCTATATGTAACCGATTCAACCTTGAATGAACACGGGGAATGGTTTATCATACTCTGTTTGTTGTGAGTGATCCATTGATAACAATCGGCTTGAACATATAAAAAAGTAGGGTGCGGTGTGCTTAGAAACAAATGAGGGTAGAACACGCAGGAGGGGACGTGAGGTGGGCAGAATGACATGGGTGGTATAATAGTCACTGCTGGGGCGGGCATTTAGTACTTTCTCACTGTATTTAGGCGCCAGAGGACAATTAGAACAAAGATAGACCTGATTAAGAGCATTTTCTCGCAACTCTGCACTGACG
>JARK01001582.1:302645-314275 GCA_000688135.1 Ancylostoma ceylanicum
TCTCAGAAATGATCGATATCAGGAGAATACGGTATGCAATCACCATCACTGACCAATTTCGTTTCACACACACACACACACGTGACACACAGACTAAGCCCGTTATTATAAGTCATGATAGTATTAATGATATCACAGCATTAATAGTATTACCCCCCCCCCCGGTCGAAGCCTGGCACACAGAGTGGTTCACCTTGCGCATTTCACCAACCTTCACTTTTACGGACCCCTTCTCACAACTATTCCACCTATGCTGAGCACGACAGTCAATCACTAGGGTCCAGGACTATTTTCACCAGCATGTTCTGCGCGGGGAGTTATGTGTGGAAATTTTGAATTCTCATTTTTATCTTGATTGACAAGTGTTTCAGTTCAAATTTAGTTGTCGATTCTTGCACTGATTGTTCTGAAACGAATGAGATTGGTCCTGAAACGAATGAGATTGGTCCGCTGTTTTCGAATGCTCCGATATAAATCCTCCCAATTTTTTCTGAAGCTCAGAAGTGCGGCCGGGGCCTCTGCCGAAACTCTTAGTCTCATCAAAGATACTTGTTATAGTCGTGCTCAGTGCAGAGAGGAACTACTGGAGAAATATCATCATGCTCCATCAAAAAGGAACCGGAATGAACAACCGGTAAAAAGCATTACATTATAGTATTATATATTTATTATAGTATTAGTATTATCCGTGCTTAGCTTATTAAAAACACGTTATAAATGCTCTCATCCTTTCTTGAGGAAACGTGGAAATATTAGGTTGTAGGGAAAGTTCTCGCGGTTTTCAAAAGTGTGTTTTTTACAACCCCACTTTGCCTTGTAGCGACCTATCTTTTGCATAAATAAGGAGGCTAGGTATGTGCAAGTTTATTGGTATCAGTCACTGTAAACACCTGCACAACCCATACCAGGGAGATGGATATTTCAAAACAGTACTTTTCGGCCTTTTAGTACACAGCTTCAAATCTGGTGAATCAGCAATCGTATTCGGACGCCGTATTACGCTGCATTTGGACACGGTGTAGTGGTCAAACTCCCTATGCAAGATTGGTCCAAACGCTTTCGTGCTGGCGACTTCAACCCTAATGTTTTCTCATGGCCGGGACGCGAGTCCGCAGTGAGTTGTCGATTGCGGCAGCTGGTAGATTCAGATCCAAGGCAAACTATGTGTGGAAGGACGCAAGTCTTAGATGTTCACTCTACCATTATTGTCGATCACGTCCGTCAGTTAGGTAAGGTACAAAAGTTATTAGAGTGTGTGATGATGATTTGACGGAAAGCGATCTCCCGGGAGGTGCCGAGGTGGCTACTGAACTGCCCTCGTACAAAAGCATTAAAAACTGGATGAAGCCCGTATACACAGTAGATGAGAAGTGATGTCTGTACGTCACCAATATGCTCAGTCCACCTTGGGTTGACAAGAATGAGCAGCATGAGCCACAGCCAAAGGCAGGTCTTCACACTCTGGAGGTTATGATCAGTATTTGGTATGACTGCAAAGGCATCATACACTGCCAGGTACTGCCACGCTACATTGCGCTCACGGTAGACCTGTACTGTCAGCGGCTGGATAAAGAGGCCGCAAAAATCGCAGGAAAGGGTCCGGATTAAGGCACGCTCCGATTCCTGCACGACCCTGCTGGTCCACCCTTTATAAGAGTGGCCCGCCAGAAGCTACTCGACTTTGAATGGGAAGTGCTGACTTCAGCACTGTACAGGCCTGGTCTTGTGCCAAGAGATTATCAACTCCTCTTGACTCTCTTTAACGCCTTGCAAGAGAAAGCGTACGATGATAAAGATGACTTGGATTGCTGATTGAGCAAGTTTTTTGAGCCAATGCTAGTTTAGTTCTAAGCCGAGGGCATCGAAACGCTTCCCAAAAATAGGCAAAGATTGGGAGTACATGATAGTCATTTATTCATTTCTCAATGTGTTTTTCTTTTTCTAAAAAGTCAATAAAATGTGGTGTTTCAAAAACCGCGAGAACTTTCCCTACAACCTATATATCTATAAGTCGTTCGAACAGTTTCTTATTTAAAATACTCGGCATCATTGATTGTACGATAAATTGTTTTGCCTTCAAGGTTTTTCAGATGGAACACCTTTATTTATTAAACGTTTCGGCTTCTTCCCATCCTTAGAGGTCTAGTCTACCTCTTTGCAGACCTCTGAGGACGTCGAGAAACCGAAACGATAGGTCAATGAGGGTGTTCCATCTAAAAAACCTTGAAGGGAGAAGATTTCAGTATATTAGGTTGGTGCAAAAATAATGCGCGTTTTTCGTCGCTTCATCTCTGGAGCAGAAAATTTCCGGTTGTTATTATCACTGATACTCAGACATTTGCGGGATTGGAGCGGCAGCCGAACCAGACTATGCTTTCAACCCCAGCCTGAATTGACGAATTGCTGCACCTGAAGCAGTGTGTTCGTGCGTTCGGGCTGCACTGAAGCTATTGAGGGGCGCACAGCGCAGCTGTACTTGTCTTTAGTGCGCTCGAATGGATACGTCCCGCTGATTGGTCAGCGGCCTTGTGAGGCTGGGTGTGGGCGGATCCCTACTTTCGCCCTGTATTGACGCGCCCTTAAGGTACAGTGAGTGAACGGCGCAGAGACAACGCAATCGATCAATTGGATTGACCGGCTATTGTGTCACTATTTGTATAATCTGTTCCAAACATGACGATAGTTGAGTATCCATGCATATAACGAGAAGCCACTCTCTCCCTGACTAACATTATTAAAATCCACCGTATTCCAGCGCGTTGGGGGAACCCGGCCTCGGCTGTCCTATATTCCTCCTAGCTCGGAGACAGTGGCAGAGTCATTGTTGGTTATGTTAATATTTCTGAACAACGGCGTTGACGCTGTTTGAAATTCGTGCTGTTACAAGCACAATGAATGTGTAGAACATTTCATAAGCTTGAATGATGTGGACACAAATTGACTGAAGTCTCCACAATGATTCTGACTTGGTTTGTAGGGTATAAGGTATCATTTTTAGCAAATTTTTGACATGGATCTAGTTTAGCTCAGTGGTGAAATAACTACAGCAATAAGAAAAAAGATCCAAAATGGATCCACGTTTATCATGTATGGCGAATTTTCTACATATACTCATCACCCTTCAAACATCACCACCTGTAGAGCAAGTCAATGTCATTCAGCAATGTTCGCACACCAAACATTGAGAAACCCGCCAGTTCAGTGGATGAAGGGCAAAGTGTTCGAAATAGTTGCAGAGAAGAAAAGCAAAATTCCTTGGCAAATCACAAGCGAGTTATATGAATGAAATTATACGAAACTAGAACTATTCAGAATGGAAACAACTCGAAACAATGCAATAGCATACTAGAGTAGTAGAATACTACTGGGGTGCTCGGATAGACTCAGACATTCGTGGGGGTGGAATGCAGGTGGAAATGGGTCCACCCCCAGTTGTACCTGGGGGTGGACCCAAAATCGTGGGGCACCTACCCCCGACAATCAAAAGACGTCCCCCCACGTGCCCTCGCAGTTGTCCCCCGAGCACATTATTGGGTTCCGGCGGATGGGGGGACGACGGGGGTTATGGGCAGCACGCTCTGCTCTTCTTGGACGTCCAGATACGCTCCCCCAACTCAAAAAGTGGGCGGGGCGATGGGGGCCCTACCTGTCCATCACCCCCACGAATGTCTGAGGAGGTAACCTGCATGAATCACGAAAAGTTCAGTCAAGTTTTTTAATAGGTTGGTTGGGGCAGGTTGAAGCATTCACCTAATTGGGAGGAAACCATGAGAGATAGCGTAATCAAACGGCAAACTGCAGACCGAAGGCAGGTGCAGAGCAGGCCAAAGGGGGACTTTAGCCCATTGATGCAGGTTGAAAGCGCGACAAATGCAGGCAAATGGGACTGACAGGAGCAGCAGCATGGGCGCGAAGTGCAGCAGCTAGGGCGAGGACTCCGCCCACTTCGGGGATTGAAGCGAAGGTGTCATGCTGCTTGAATTGCATTTCGCCTCGGCTCTTATCCCACGGATGTCCGAGTATGGGGAGTTACACACCTTCTTGTAGCAAATTTAATGGCCTTTTCAAAGTCTCTGTTTAACGAAATCCACAACTATGCTGATTTTCTAATTTCATAATGAAAGTTGCAAAAACAGAATTTTTGTCGATTTCACTCCTGCGAACTGAAACTTGACTTGACAGCATCGCAACAAGAACCGCTCGGAATACCACAGTAGTTTCGACTAAGGCAGTACGAGCGAATACATACCGCGATGCAGTCTTTTTTTTCGACGTGCAAACTAGGTATCTGACTCGAACGAGTGAAATCGAGTCGAGTTTTGAATAAATCGACTTTCGAGTGACTTTACTTTATTGGCATTTTTTGTCTGTTTGTGTGTTCAAGAGAAGCAGCCTTTATAGGAAAAAACTGACTACATTACGATGTTCAGCGTGTCGAGTTATGTACGAAAAGGTTGCAAATTTTGATCCTTACCTTGATTTACAGGTGTTTTGGCACACTTTTCATCGCTTGGAAGACCACAAGTTGTTTACACCACAATGAAAATGAAAGAGAGTTGGTGTTGTTGTTCTCTGTTAATCAGGTCATATGGAAGATAAGATGCGGGTGGGTATGTTCCAGAGACAAGCGGAGGAAACAGAAGGGCAGGAGACATGAATCGAGATGGGTCCCACGTTGTGATAAGTGTGCGCCGACGTCCAAAAGTGGGAAAACGCCTGGGCCAGGTCCGACGGTGTAATAATGGTGCGCCGGCGGCGAAAAGTGAGGAAGCGCTCCGATTCGGGCCGAGCGGGGCGGTATGAGTGTACCGGAGTCCAAAAGTGAAAAAACGCGTGGAATCAGATCCAACGGTGCGATAACGGTGCGCCGGCGCCCAATAGCGGGGAAACACCTGGGGCTGGGTCCAACGGCGTGATAAGTGTGCGTCGGCGTCCAAAAGTGGGAAGACGGCTGGGGCTAGGTCCAACGGTGTAATTATGGTGTGCCGGCGTTCAAAAATGAGGAAACGCTCTGACTCAAGCCGAGCGGTGTGATAAGTGTGCCGGAGTCCAAAAGTGAAAAAAAACCCAGGAGTCAGATCCAAAGGTGTGATAGGGGCGCGCCGGCGCTAAAAGGTGGAGCCGCGCTTGCAGCCAGGTCCAAGGGTCCTGTACAAAGTTGAAAGACGACACCCGCACAGCTTGGAAGACACAAACATGGAGGTTGCAAGAAACGGGAGTTTTCGAGAAATGGGGGTTTTGACAAATGTAGAATGATCGGCGTGGTGTGAGGAGACGTCACATAGAGGCAGCGCGAGCGAAGCGAGTAAGAAAAGAAGCCTGGGAGTCCGGCATTAGCCGGACGATCAGGCTGGTCGATTATTCGAAATTAATGAAAGATCCAATTATTCAAAATAACGTCTATTGGGAAAAGGCAGTAATTCGACTATTCGTCGAATGACTCGATATGTATATTTGTTCATCTTCCAAATTGATCAAACAACATCTGGAAGAGCAGAAGGAGTGGAAATAACGGAGTTACTCGTGGATCAGAATATCATCAGAACATTCCTCTAAAGCTCTGATTAAACAAGGTTCCCAAGAAAGAAGCTGTGCTTTGAATTCAAGTAGGATATTGACTTAGAGAACGGATTCAATGAAGGCTATGAGAAAGCTGATGATGAAGTTGACAATTTAAGTACGCAGTTTTTGAATTAATTTCAGCTAAACACGTGCATCTCGCCGGAGTATTATCGCTTAAAGAGGAAATATCGTAATCTTGAAACATTCGATGTACAACTTCTTTGCCCATCTTATGTTTTTCTAGACTGGACATCACTATAGAGTAAAACTCATCTGTTTCCGTGTTTGTTGTTAATTGCTTATTTCTCACGATCCGACCGACAAACTCACATGAATCCTATACCGTTCGACTCAGAATGGTGCCCCGCAGTGCAACGTCAGAGTCTTTTGGCGTTTTCCCAGAAATCGGTTTTATCGATTTTTGGCCCCATATCCCCATCACTATAGAGTAAAACTGATCTGTTTCCGTGTTTGTTGGTAATTGCTTATTTCTCACGATCCAACCGACAAACACACATGAATCCTATACCGTTCGACTCAAAATTGTTCCCCGCAGTGCGACTCAGGGTCTTTTGCCGTTTCTCCAGAAATCGGTTTTATCGAGTATTGGCCCCTATCCCCATCACTATAGAGTAAAACTCATCTGTTCGCCGCATCAGCTTCGCCGCGCTTCGCGTGGATCACCATGATTTTTTGCACCGCGGGGCACAATTCTGACCCGAACGGTATCGGTTTCATGTGCAAATGTCTATGAATCGTCTATCACAGAAGAAAAGCGGATGTTTATTTATTGTTTATTCATTTACTTATTCGAATATAAGTTGCTATCAGCGGTTAAGCTATCAGGGTTCTGCCTGTAGTCAGTTGAGCGTTTTCGAAAGGGTTAACCGCGAAGTTGAAGTGTCTATGCAGAAGCGATTACCAACACGCAATTTGATTTCATCCCTACAAGTGCTCCGACTCGGCTTCGGCAAGCCTCACAACTGTCGGCTTCATCCGCTTTGTTGAAAATTATTGGTACGTCAGTACCGAAGTCCCGCGAAGCGGGCAAGTGCGAGACTCGCCGAAGGCGAGTCGGAGCACTTGTTTACTGTTATAGTTGATCTTCCCTCCAGCGGATGCCCTCCAAGAAAATCGGGTGGAATGTGATGACGAAGTTATCTAAGGCGAATTCCTCTATAGAACATATAAGTCTTTGTTATACCAGCAAGAAATTGGCTTTTGAGATTTGAATTGCGCACCTACTGGTTGTATGATGTTGTAGGCTGATCCTTACGAATATCGCAGCGTTTGCCACCACTGTATACCTGTATCTGTGTCCTGCAGAACATTTTCAAAGGTTATCTTTAGTTGTGTCTAACTTGTCAAGCAATGATCTTTCTGTCACAGATAAGGATACGGGCGAGTCATAGCGTTGCGGGAGTCGGTGCGGCTCAAGCTACAGAATTGTACCTCTGTATGATCAAACTGGTGGTTCCGTCATCACTGGCGATTGCTAAACGCCAGCGTTTTGTGTCACCCTGCAGACGTTGAGGTGGCTAGTGAGAAGCTCACAACAGAACGAAAATAATTTGGATGCGTTGCATATTGAATGAGATCCGAACAGGGGGAACCCTATCCTATCCTTCGGGATCCACGATGAAGTATAATACATTGTAGATGGAAGTGTAAGTGTTGAGCTTCATTCATAGTGCGTCGGAGTCGATTCGGTCGGATAACAGAAGATGAGTATCGATCCTCATCGGTTGGATCATTACGAGGATCGATACGTATCATTTCTTATCTGACCGAATCGGACTCCGACGCACTATAAATAACGCTTTGGTCATTCTAATCCAACGTTGTTCCTTTGCGGCCATATCACTTTATCACTACTCTTCACTAGCGTGACCTGTTGCAAGGGCAGCAGCGTTGCGGTGCAATCCAGATGTGATTTCATTCGTTGGTATATAGCACTGTTCCTGGGCCGGGAATGGGTTCATTCACTGGATGAATGAAGCTGTTACCGGGTAGCGGCGCTGCGCTCACACTTTTGCACAATCTCGCGCTAGTGATATGTGAAGATACTGTGATATGGCTGCAAAGGAACAGCATTGAATTAGAATGACCATGGCTATACACTATGTACACCAGTATAATCCTGCATTGGCCTGCAGCATCTACCCTTCCTGTATACCGCTATTTTTAAAAGGCCTATCATGGATGGACATGTTAATGATAGCTAAGGGCTGTGGCATACTCGACAGCGACACCGTCGCTGTGAAGCAAATGAATGAAAATGATGACAACAAAGTGTTACACGTTCTCATGTCTTATCACACTATTTGTGTTGGATAGCATGTTGATGTAGGATCAGTTGCACGAGAACTTTTGGTGGTGAACGGTCGCAGCGGCAGCGTCGCTGTGAAGCATGCCATATCCCTAAAGATGATAGCTGCGTATGATAAGCAGGTGAAGACGTGAACGGAGGGTTTCCCGTTGTGGACGTCGGCTAGCGCAACGCAATCCTACTCCGATCTCCATCACAACACCTCCCTTTCTGAAACTGTTTTCTGCCCTAAGCGGGAAGATGCTGCACAACAACAAGTTAACAATTCAACTACACAGCAAAAGAATCTACGGTTCGTAAGCAATTCGGTGGACGACGTTGTCTTGTTGATTAGCGGACTGGTAATGGTGTGAAAGCTACGTCCCTACGACGCGGTGACCATTTCCATTTCCTTGCGTTGTCAGATCCAATGGTTCAATGTTCCCTGAAATAGAACTGTCGGAGGAATCACGGGAATCGACCACCTCTGACCGGTCTTCAACTCTGAGACGGTCACTCCTATCTGGCACGCTTTCTGTGGCCACAGGATCTGTCTAGAATAGGTTTAGTAGCCAGTCCCGTAAGGTTGACATGTCGTTCTTCTGTCTTGACATAATTTTGCGCATCTGGTTTGCGTGTCTCAGGACATGTTCTTCTCCAATATCTACTTCATATGTGACTCTTTCGTTTCTTTTGATCACTACTCCTTCAGTCCATTCAAAATCTGATGTGCCACGGTGCGATTTCACCATCACTTGGTCTCCATTTCCAATTCACGACTACTTGCACAATGCTTCCGATTAAACTGTGCTTCAACTTGCTTTCTGCGCTTCGCTGCAAAGTCTGGCTCCGGCTGCTCTTGTGTCGGCATTAGCACACTGAGCCTAGTCCGTAAGCGTCTTCCCAGGAAGACCTCAGCAGGGCATTCCCCTTGGAGAGCAGCATTCGGCGTCGTTCTGTACGCAAACAAAATTGTGTCTAGGCAGTCGCTATTAGGGCGAAGAGTTGGACTCCCCTTCCCTTTCAGTTTCTTAATTCCTCTCTTCAGGATATCGACAAATCTTTCTGCCTGACCATTGGACTGAGGATGATACGGTGGTGTCCTCACATGGATAACACCCCGTTCTTCACACATCTATTTAAACAACTGAGATGTGAATTGCGTGCCATTGTCACTCACAAGCGTTTTCGGATTTCCATACCGTGCGAACAACTCTTTCAACAGCTTCACCGTTGTGCATGCTGTTATATACTTCAGTTCGAATATCTCCGGCGATTTACTCATGACATCGACAAGAACCATGTAGTACGTTCCGTGTAGTGGGCCTGCGAAATCGACTTGAATTCGCTCCCATATCTCCTGCGCACTTTTTCACGTACGCAAGCTATCGGAGCCCACTCACTGTGTGTTATTGGTTCAGTAACATCCATATGAACAAGGCGCTCAATCTCTTTCTCGACGTAACACTATCCCTCACCTATGGCACCCTTAAAGGCAGCACCCACGGAAATTTTTGTGTCGGAGATTTCGCTGAATTCCAAGGTTTTCAGGGAAGATGAACTCATAGGCAGTGATGAAACAGCCTGAAGCACGCCGGAAGACGGGAAATGTAGGCGCTATTCCCTATGCGTCCACAGCGCGGACGAGTTTTCCGCTGAGGGTACACGCGCGTATCGTCACGAATTCTTGTGAATGGTGCGCATTCCATACCCTACACTGTACAATATTTCATATACAACATGATATATTGGGCTGGACCACTCGCAGCATGCCACGTCAATAGCGTAAACTGGCGTGGCGGACACCAAAATGGCTACGCTCGGCTCTGTGTCCACGGCAGTATCTCCACGGATAGGCCGCTTTTTTCTGTGCTCAAGTTACCATTGTGATTGTCTGGCAGCCGACCACACGGAGAACGACTCACCTCAAAAGCGAGGATTTCCGTGGGTGCTGCCTTTAAGCCTGAACTGACACGTCAGTTCACCGTGAACCTTCATCTGCTTCCCACTAGCGTCTTTCACAACTATGCTAGTGTCCTTGAGTTTCGGACTACCCAATCGTTTCCATTCATCCACATTCAACAACGTGATGTCCGATCCGGTATCCAAACGCAATTTTGTGCCTAAAACTTGAGAGTGAGATAATGCCTTACTGCATTCAAATTTGCTTCAGTACTACCTGCTAGTACTACTTGTCCGCAACGTTCCTTGTGCGACTTTGCTCTGGTCTTCAACTAGGATCTGTTTCAGTACTATGATGCTTCCTCACAGTACTTCTCTTTGTGCCCTTTGCCCTTGCATGAGCTGCATCTCCATGCTTTGCTTTGGCACTGTCCGCTTTTGTGACCCACTCTGCCACAATTCCAACATTCTGAGTCTCGCTCAGTGTGGCTTGGTCCCGCCTTGACCTCATTAACTTCGATTGAGTCTTTCTCAATCACCTTGGACGTCTTCAGCAACGTCACGACTCGGTCACACTCTATGTATAGTTCGTGGGTCTTCGCCGTTCTTTAGCTTCCTTATCCAAAAAGGCAAGCAGTCGTGATCAAATGTCTCTATCCTTGTTGGATTTCAGACCGTAAATCCACAACAAGTCCTTTAGTCCTTCAGTATCCACTTCAAACAGGATCGCACCTAACGTGCGATCCTGTTTCCTCGTCCGGGTTCAAGTCTCGAGGCAAACCGTTGGCCGGCAGCGAGATCGTCTCAAGCGCTCACGCGCAAGTCTTGTACAATAGCTTTATTGCCTCTATAGGTGGCAAATACAGGGCGAGTGACGGGTGGTGGTGCCAAAATTGGCTTCCGAGCGTTCGTCTTTCCTAGCAGGCCTCGTTTGAAGCGCACGATGGTGCAGTGCACGGCGCACCTTGATTGAAAGCATTAATTTTGAAGCAAGTTATGGCCTCATGAAGTAAAGGGTTGAAAACGCACATTATATTTGCACCAACCTAATAGAATCTATAAATCAATGAACTGAACTTCCCGTGAACTACATATTTTGTTATTTCTGTGCTGGTTATCAATCCATTAGGCATATTCTTATTCAGCAGTAAGCCAAAAGTGGAAAAATCGATAACATCAATTAATCTCCATTAACCGAAGGAAAATGGAAATAAATTCAATAAAATTGATGAATCGAAGCCCTCCATATAAAGTAGTGATATTTGTGTTCGGCTTAGAACCCCAGCAGAGATGTTATCACTGACCTGTGATTTTGTCCTGATCTGGTAGAGTCCCGCGATTTCCACTCGTTGCATGCACACAAACAGACTTCCAACTTTGTGTGCAGATATGTATAAAAAAGAGAAAAGAAGTCCGGCCTTAGCCAGACTTCCAGATTTCTATTGATGTTCGCTTCGCTCGCATATCTCACAGTGAATGCGTGAAAACCTTTGGCAAAACCCCATTGTCCTCACATGTAGTGTCTCCTGAAAATCTCTCAAATCCGCCAGCGGTGGCCTTATCTCATCTTCGCGAAGTGATGCTCCTTGGATGGCCCTGGCGGGAGTGTGGCTATGAATATTCGGATGTAAACGATTCTGTGCAAGTGGTCACATGGAATGATTTAGGTTCAACTGGCTGTTCCGGTAATTTGAGTGACAAGGGTCCACTGGTGTATGCATAGGTGCGATAGGGGTGAGAACGGCTCTTCGAAAGTGGAGGGGTCACCGGGCAAAACGTGAAGGGTATCGACCATTAGTTGAGCGTTGATGACTAGTGTAAAAGTGTCAAACCGTTAAAGATTTTGTGCGTCTACACC